>NDFF03000018.1:0-293073 GCA_002150815.3 Grammothele lineata
ATGTCAATTGCGGAGTACCTGTCGGTGCCAGGGCAGGGCGCGGGGTCAGCGGCGAAGAGCAGAGCCTAAGGAGGCCGGGACCTACGGGAAGACGCCAACGAGGCCGATCTAGCAACGGGAGGAGCACAGTTGGGCCACATTAGCCGCGCGACTAAACATAGCCAGTAGAAAACGTACAGTCAAACCGCGGTAAAACGCGCGAGCGCCGCCGAGTTGGTATACTCGAGCAGCTGCTTCGCGCAACGATCGCTTTTGCCCACCGGCACTACTCATCATTTGTGTCTGAGGCAGTGAGGTATTCGTGGGCCTGGAGGTCTAGGCGGTCCAGAAGGTAGGAGACGCACCTTAAGGGTCTCTATTGGGTAGATTGCTGCAGCAAGATCAGCACGTGTAGGGTTGGGTCCCGGAGAGGAAGCACACTCACATAACTGACTGGTGATGCCCCCCATGCCACCAGAGAGAAACCGGCTGACGCCGCTGATGTCTCGCGGGTCATCGACCTTGTCCCAGTACTTGGCGAACATGCGTTTCTGTGCAGGGCGCGAGTTGCGGGGAAGACGTGACTATGACAGGATGTGACTAACGGATGATTCGTACGAGAGGAACTTGATGGCGGATTCGGGCAAAATCTTCAGTACGGAAAGGCCGTTGCCTGTCCAGAACGCAAGGATGCCGCCCTCCGCGTATATGCGGCGAATGGCGCCGGCTATTGCCTTGAATCCCTGCGTCGGGGTGGCGGCGGTGAGTGCCGTGCCACCTAACTCTGGTGGTCGCGTGATCAAAAAGATTTTTAGCCTGTCGAACGGTGCCGTGCATGTTCGAGACACTAGATACAATCAGCAGGCAATGTGAAGCACCGAGGACTTGAGCGTACCGGCGCCAGCAACGCCACCGGCCAGTAGGAACTTCACAGCCGTCGAACCTCCAAGCCATGTGTGATGTGGCTCTTCTTCCTCGTCGTACTCGTCGTATTCTTCGTCATCTTCGTCGTTGGCACAGGACGACTTGTGGTCCACGGGCACGGGCTGAAGCTCCTTTCCAGCCGGCGGCGCGTGAGGCTGCACAATGGTCAGGTCCTCTGCGCTGAGCGTGACGTCACCTGAGAGGGCGTAAGCCGGGCAGTCGCCCATCTCGGAATGTGGAGCACTTCACCTTCCATGTTCACACGGGCCGCGCCCCGGCCGTCGTCGCCCAAGAACTTGCGCACTTCGTAGTAGCGGAAGATCTCCTCTGGCGATGCTTTCCGGGGCATCAGCAGCAGGAAGTCGCGGAACTCCTTGAAGCTGATCGCATGCGAATGCGGTGAAGATGTAAGGAAGGTGATGAATTCGGACAGTGTCGCAGGCTCGAGTCGGATTCCTGCCAGGACCACATCGCCTCAGCATATGCCACTACCTGTCTTGCAAACACACGCACCGGCCTTCTGGAGCGCGAGCTCGAGCTCGTGCGCCTCGATATGCCCATTCCCATCCAGGTCCAGCTCATCGTGAAAGATATGCCACAGCTCTGCGTGCCCGCCGGTCAGCCCTCCACCGCAGCTCTCAGACGGCAAGGCGTCGAAAAACATCCAGCACTCACCAGCCTCCTTCGCGTCCGCGTACCGCTCGAACTCGGGCCACGACACGCGTCGCGCCCGCGGTCCGCGCGCGTGGCCGCCCATGCGTCCGACCAGCTCGTCCGCGTACATCGCGTCCAGCCGGCGCGCGCTCTCCGCGGTGAGGTCGCCTTCGCGGCGGACGGGGTACGCCCGCGCGACGGCCTCGTCCTCCTCATCCGAACAGCCCGTCCCCATGCCAGGTGACGCGGACGAAGATGAGGCCGAAGAGGAGGACGAAGAGAAGCCCTCCCAGAGGGCGTGCAGGCGGGCCCGACGGGGACCCGCGCCCTCTTGCGTGCGGAACTCGCGCAGGCTGTGGGGGATTGGCTGGTACGAGGATGGGTCGGAGCGGAGGCGGGGGAGGAGGGGCGGTGGACGCGCGCCGGCGTATGTCTCATCGAAGATTTGGCGGGCGGAGGGCCTGCCCTGGTCATCTGGGACTCCCATCCGACGAAAAGGCGTGCAACGGCGGCGTAGAGCGACGAGGGAGATACGTTGAGCGTAGAGCTCGCACTTGCGGAAGCGGTGGCCGGATACCGCACACCAAGGTTGCGAGAGGTGGTGTCGTTAAGAATCTTGGATCTTGGGCGGAACAGTGAAGATTGGAATCGAGATGAAGACGAGAGGGAGATCAGGGCAAGCACATAGCAGAGCGGGAAGAGGTGGCCCAGGCGGAGATGTGCAGTGCACGGAAGGCAGGGCGCTGGAGAGGAGAGCGTTGGCTGGCCGAGCACGGGGCGTTGGCCGAATGTCCGAGGCGCGCGTCGAGCTCGTTGGCGCACAATCACAAGCCCGCTGATTGGTTCCCGCAGAGGGCGGATTACTATTCAATAGTAACGTGAATTCCCCGTGCGTATTACGAGACAAACTACACGAAGAAGCATAGTGTACAGCATGGAAATACAACGGGATGTAGGCTACATGGTCACGTCCGTACGAAGTGGTGTCAGTCCTCAAAGAATAATGATAAGACAGCAAATGAATAAGGAGTGGCATGATGAGTATCGTAGCAGTGAGATAACGGAGGGTAACTTCCGCGCGGCTCGCGCGCGGATTGCTGTACTTCACCACCCATAGCCGCGGCCACTGGCGTCCGCAGGGAGAAAGGAAGACGGACACTGCTCAAGCGAGATGAGTCTCCATATGCATACCGGTGCATAGCCGCCACGCTCTGCCTCCGTCCATGTCGAATTGAACGCATTCAGTATTTTGCCGCAGGGCGCGTCGTACTGAGTGCCATCTTCGCCCGCAAATGGACACCTAGCGCTTTCAAGGCGCACCACACGCCGTAGTAGACGTTGCATGACACCTGTGACCGCCGCAAGGACGACCTCCGGGTGTCTATCGTCGGAGCTGCAGTAACCGTCGCCGCCGAAGCCGAACCCCCGCTCCTGCGGCGTGGCTGGCGCACATCCACAGGCGCACTCGTATGCACCAGCTCAGGGCGTGGCTCCGCCGGAGGCTGGTTGTTGTGAGCCCAGCATGACCGCTGCGAGTACGCCAGCGTGGACGGGTCATGAGCAAGCCGGCCACCGGCTGAGCTTGGCGAGGCCGTCGTCGGACCAGCCGGGCCTGCACGAGATGTCTCGTCTGGTGGCTGCTGTCGGTCAAACGTTAGGGGCTCCCTCATACATTTGCTCTCCAACGGGGAATGATAGCACTTACAGCGTACACGTGGCACTCGGAGCTTGCTCTCGAGTGCCCTGCAGAGCGCAGTTTTGGATACCGAGCAGGAAGCGGCGGGGTCGGCGGGCGATAGATCTGCGAAGAGCGGCCCAAATGAGATCGGCGGGAGATCAGTCGCCCATCTCCCAACGCAAGACGTAAACCGAAGGACTCCACTGACCTGAGGGAGAGATTTTTGGCTCGCCCGGCGGGTGATCACGCGGGGGGACAGCTGGGGCCGTTCAACGTGCTCATGCTGCTCAATCGACCGGACGTCGCGTATTGATAGCGGTGTCGGTGGTGCGACGGGCTGCAGGAAAGGGCGCGGTGGACGTGATGAGCAACGTGTGGGGACACGCACGGACACATCCAGCAAGCGAACACGTACGGCAACATTCTCCCGCCCCTCCACCAAAGTAGGCGCAAGCGACTCTCGCCGGCTCTCGGCAAAGGAGGCTTCGTCTCCCTCATCCTCCGTCCCGGAGTCCTGAAATGGCGCACGGTCCAAGTAGACTGCATAGCGTCTCTCGTCGACCTTGCCGACCTCATCGTCCCAATCCGTCGGGATCTACAAGCGAGGAAATGACATGAGTTGTGGCGCTGGACGATTGATGAGACGACGATCGACGACGTACCGGCGGCACATCCTTGTTTACGTCCACGGCGAACAGAGGGGGCCCACGGGCTGAGTGTTGCCTCGGCGGATGAGAGAGTGTGGGGGACGGCTGGGGAGTGAGGCGGGGGACGGGCTTGCGCCAGTTCATGTTGTGGTGCCGGGGAGCCATGGCGATCGGACTTTGAGGACAAGTATGAGCGTAAAGAGACGTCGGCAGGAGGAGGGGGGCTGAGCGAGACTGAGGAGCGCGGGGAGCCGACTTTATACATATCTTGTGGAGCATGTTCAGGAACGCAGGAACACCGACTGAACTGCCCTTGCGAGAACCATATAGATGACGCTGACGCCATAAGGCATGCAAGAGACTCCGGACACGGCCCGTGGAGTCAGCGCGCCACGGAGGCACAGGCCCACGAGCACTACGCCGTCCGTCCGCCCGTATTTTGCGCAGTGTGGACCGATTACAGTTCAAGCCCGAATGCCCCCGGAGAATGGTCGCTGTAGAGGCGCAGACCACCCACCACGCCGTCCCAGGCGACTCACGTTGCGAAACGAACGCACCCCGGAAATGACTCTCCCGCATGTTTGCCGCTCATCCTCTGGTGAACTCACCCCTTGGCTGCTAGCCTAGGGGTATTGGTGGCCAGCTCGAAGTGGACCTCTGCTGTAACGACGAATTTTTCACAACAGGCGCCAAAGCCTCATTGTGAACACGAAGTGAAACTCTGTTGAGAGAAAAGGCCAACGTCAGCTCACGCGTGACTCTAGTACCAAAAAACAACACGCCTCGCAGACTACACGAGACACGTACCAAGCCGGGAAGACGGCAGCACGTCGCTACCTGATGCGCAAGGGCTGTGGGCATTTCTTCCTTCCTTTCTTTCCCTGCCGTCCCTGGGCGGTCGGCCAGCAAGTCGACCCCGCCCTGGAGGTTCGGGCGGCCTGTTGTCTGCGGAGAGCCGGCTCGGGATCGAGCTGGGCCAAAGCTTCCGTGGCAAGCGGGTGCTTCTGGTCGCTTGCGACACGCAGACGTGTACGTGAGCGCAGCTGCGGCTGGGGGCCCAGAAAGGCTGGAACTAAGGAGCACGGACGGCAGCCCGCCTAGCGGTGTCGCGGTGGTGGCGGTATTGGAGCAAGGCCTTGCCCGCGCACGTGGTCGCGTCCGCTCCTCCGATGCCCTCACCATATCCGGATGAGCGATGAGCGCCTACGCACCCACAGAGTCGTTCCGCGCGCGTGCTTGTCCGTGAAAGATCGGGGTGAAGTGCGGATGAAGCTACTCAGGACCAAGCACTGGCAAAGTTCGCGATCGTCTTGCAACTCCGCGGGCACTCGTATCACAGCATCGACGGTCGCCGGCTGTGTCTCCGTCCGCACGGCTGCCCATCCCCACAACAGCAGCTCTCGGGAGATGCCAGGGTGGGGTCACGGTCGTCGGTCGATCACATCTCTACCCGCCACGAGCCGCCAACCACAATCGGGTGCGCCGTCAACGAGGCTGCGATTCTGCGGAAGCAGCTCAAGGGGCGGAGTCAGCTCCGACCGTCTGCTTCTTCCGAGTTCGGAGGCACCAAATGCACCCCTTTTCGCCCGAGTCAGAACCACCACACGGCCCAGGTCCGACCTGCAGAAAATCCGGAACAGAACATGTGCATAATTGTCTCTCTTAACATATACAACATATGACAGGGGTGGGTAGGGCGTTCCTCGGGGACATAGGGATGCATGTAATACAACGTAACATTCTGATACAACAGCATTCAGCGACAACATCGATCGACAGGTAAGTCCACTAATCAGAGCACGAAACGAGCGGGTATGAAGTATGGCAACGGGGAGTGAAAGGGATAAGGGTGTGTGGCGGGCTGTGCGCGTGGTCAAACCAATAACAGCGTCCGGCTGCTCTCATCCGACAGTTCGATCTGGGGCCCCTCAAGAGAAGTACATCACGCGGCGGCTTCGTTCGTTGAGCTGCTTGAAGTTCGCCCGGAACGTCTCCAACTGCTTGTTAGCGTCCTGCGAGTCCAGGCGCGTCGCGGACTCCGAGAGGTCCATCTGAGATCCCTCAGGGTCGTAGTGGTTCTTCGCACGCGCACAAACGATATCAGCGTCTAGGCACGGTATGCAAGTCCGAAACAGCTCGTCAGCAATTGTACGACGTAGCCCGCAGGAGGGCTGGCCACTCACAGTAGACCGGAGCAGGGATCGATACCGAGCGCGTCGAGCGCGCGTAGACGTGGCAGAGGGCGAAAGACAGGGCCTGCAAGCTGTCAGGCGTGAAGTTGTTCTCGTCGTAAAGGACATTGTAGTGCGCAGGCCGCGAGGTGCCCAACAGCGTATATACCCAAAATCAGAAGAGGGAGATCGTGTCAGCTTGGGGTTCCTGCTAGGATTCAAGAGTGAAGAATACGTATCCACTGTGACTTTGGAGGTAGAAATCGAACTCGGTGGGGTGGGTGATCTCCTTGTCGACGACCGTCCCTGCGGGGCAGTTGCCGCTCCGATCGCCCTCGTCTGGTCGCTGAGGGAAGAAGCGGACGTGGTGGCGCTTGCCCACCACGATCATGGTGATCTTGGGCTGGATGCCAAGACGCTCGCATGCTCCTGAAGAAGACGAAGGGGTTAGTTTGGAGTTCGGAGTTCACCGTGTCCGGAGCATACGTACTCTTCAACTGCGGAAGCTCTAAATCATGGATTACGAGAATGTTAGCGTCAGATGGCCACTAGAGGAGCCGATCGTGGGCGGTGCTGCGTACCATAGTCCAGAACCTGTTTGAACTGGCCCTCGGAGACACCGTCACGATAGAAGATGATCCTCTTGGGGGCCTGGCCCGATTTCTTCTCGAAGCCAGCGCGGTAGCTCTGGTACATCTGGAGCATCTTGTGTGACATGTCTTCAAGATCATCGATCATCTCTTGGCGAGATGTTTGGACGCGGCAATCGGCGACGTACTTCGCCGTGTCCGAGTCGACGTTGCCCACAAGAGCCGTGAAAGACGGACGACCATCGGCACCGGGCGCGGGATGGATGACATCCGCACTAAGACAAGTCAGCGAAGTGGCCAGGGACCTCGGCGAAATTAAACCTTACCCCATTACGACTGTAGGGTTGTGAGGGTCCGTCAGGACAGGGACCGAGCGAGCGTCGGGGATCGTGTTGATACCACCCAGCTTGACGTTGATCTTCAGGCAGACGTTCGCGTAGTACTGCAACTTGGCGCGCGAGCATTTGGTCGACTTCAAGCACTGAGTGGCCACGCCTTGCACGATATCGCCGAAGCTTCCCGAACATGTCAGTAACGCGTTTCTTGTAAACACCAAAAATGAATCCATACTGTTTGACAGCCGTGTACATGTCCACGGAAGATTCCGGCAAAACTACCACGATGAGATCGGGGCCGCCAGCCCCTTTATGCTTCGCGACGCATTGACGTCCAAGATCGCGCAGTTGCTTGCAAAACATCCGATAGTATCAGTATACCGTCACACACTCTCAAATATTCTTCGTCTCACCTCTCCGATCCGCTGAGGCTGCTGATAGAGGATCAAAGGGTCGCGCTCGTCGACCCGGATACCTGTCCGACAGACATAATCAATTAATACATGGGAATCACATAAAGAACTATGTGTGAGACACGTACCAACAGAGTCGAACGCTTGAAGAAGGCCATGAACCATTTCCTGCGACGTGTCGCGCCGGAAGCGCTGTTCGCGCTCGAAGATGACGACCATCCAGCGCTTGATGTGCGCCGGCCGGAAGAACTTCTTGTCGATCCTGCGAATATGATGTCAGACATTAGGTGAAGAAGAACAGAACCAACAACGCTCACATGTTCCACGCGCCATCACGGGGTTTCTATAGGAGCGTTGAGACCCTCCAGTAAACCCAGCGTACGGGAGGATGAAAAACTTACGATTGTAGGTTGCCGGCTACCGGTGCCGTACTGAAGAGTAGGGGTGTCCAAGACACGGGCGGTGAGCAGCTTCGGGCCAGCATTGGGCTCAACATGCAAGCCGAATTGCTATTTGCGCATGCGTCAGAAGGCGGCGTGGTGATAGTTCAAAATAATCGCCAACTCACCCTGACGTACTCGGACTGCCCATATGAAAGGACGCCGAGACCGTCACGGATGCTGGCGAGACGTTCCTGGGGCCTCTTGGTGGCAAACTCGAGCACAGATGAGGTCTTCTCCGGCGGGATCTGCTTCCGCATGATCTGGCCCTCAGGGATCGTGCAG
The DNA here is from genome assembly GCA_002150815.3 of Grammothele lineata. Taxonomy (NCBI): domain Eukaryota; kingdom Fungi; phylum Basidiomycota; class Agaricomycetes; order Polyporales; family Polyporaceae; genus Grammothele; species Grammothele lineata. The sequence goes on from NDFF03000018.1 coordinate 8,117, forward strand.
CACTCCATCGGAATGATCGCGCCGGATCCCACCTATGGCTTGTGAGCTTGATAATCAACGTGATCTGTAAAGGACACGAACCTCAAGGCACAGGATATCAGGGAAGCGGAGGCGGTAGTTATGTTCCTGCTGGAAGTACTGGGCGACGGTCATAGTAGTGCCATCGCGCTTAGTGAAGCTGAGCCGATCTGCGCCAGCGCTCGTGAGCTTCTTGACGACGCGTGGAGGGCGTCGTCCGGTCGCGGGTTGTCCAGGGATCTCATAGTGGACGCGGACGCCAGACAGGTATCTCTGTAGCCTTACCCGTTCGCGGTCCGGGAATCCACGAGCAGGCGAAAGCAACGAAGGGTTTCCACCTGCGCGACCCAAGAACTCGAGGGCGACATCAATGAGCTTGCCCGCCTTGTACATTGCTCCGGTTGATATGTCCACGTTAATGAGCATGCGCCCAATGGCCGGGCGGATTGACTGGAAGTAGCCCCGCCACAGAACAATGCCGCCGCCAATGTCCTTTTGCTCACGCTTAGTGAAGAACGAGCGTACATTGAAGGGGTACTTCAATGACGGCTCCATACGGATGACAACGTTCAATGCCTGTGATAAATTAGCATATAATCAGTAGGATGGGTACTTCAAATGCATCAAGTACTTACAGTGATCGCTGTCAAGACCGTGTTGTCGTGCGATTGCTTACCTTGGAGGAACCGTGAGAGCACCTCTGGGTTGATAGTCGCCACATGCGTGAGCTTGACCTTGTAGTTCTTGGGCCCACGGCCGCCTTCTCCGCCGCCAGTACCCTCAGAAACAGGGTCTGATAAAGGGAAGCTAAACTGTAAATAGTATGGGTCAGTAAACCAAGCCAGGCGGATCATGTTGGACTCACCTCCTGTGTCCCTCCAGGACCAAAAGGAAGCTCCTGAGGAGCAAACAAGTTCTTGCGCCCATCATATACCGCGCGCGGAGTGAAAACCTGGGGCGCGATTACCGTTTGGAGGCGCTCGATAATGGTCATGTTCAAGTGCGCCGGGAGAGTTTTCTCCGAAGGGGAGATGACTGAAAGACATCGACGGAACCGATCAACACGCGACAATACGACAATAATGGGAACATCGAAAACACTTACCGACTGAGACGAGAGAGCGCACCGGAAACGGTGAATGGGTGTCATATGTTCAGGAGGAGGGATCACGTACCATCGTAGTGATGGATGTTTTGCTCTGGAATTCTAACCTCGAAATGGTTCGTGAATACGTTCAAGGCGCGTCCGCTGGAACCGAAGGCGGCTCTCTTGACACCGATCGTCGTGATGTGGGGGCTGGTGTCGGGAAGGCCAACGGTTGTGGCAGTCCCGGTTGTGCGGATGGCGGGACCAGTCGGGCGGATGGCAGGGCCGCCACCGCGGCCGCCCCTGGGGGCGCCGCGACCGCCACGAGTAGGGGGGTTACCGCGAGGAGGCATTCTTGCGAGCGATAGAAATCGAGGGGGTTAGAGATGTGAAGAGGCACGAGGCGAGATTCAGATGAGAGGCACGATTGAGTGGAAATAGGGAAGACAGAGGCGAGCGGAGATGTTTATATAGCGAGTGCGCAGACGCTTTGTGCTGCAGGGCGACGGCCTCGGGGGGCCAGGAGGCAAAGAGATGCTTGTCCGCGCAGAGGCGGCTCATTCGCTTTGTCGGGCGCTCTTCACGCGTCGCGTTCCCTCAATTGTCGCGTCCCCGTGCCCGGCGTCTCTCGGCTCAAAGCGTCATTGCGTTCCCCTCCGCGAGCGCGTGAACTCTAGCCACCCGCCAGTTTTCCTTGTAAATTCGCAGAACAACGACCATCGCCCACCAAGCACATTCGATTCCCCTCCCCACAGGCCACAGGTGCCTTGTGGCGCTCAGGTCCGTGCACGATGCTGCGGTAAGGACAAGCAAGGGCGCTAGAACATGTTCATTGCGCGGGGTTGCCACGGATGTCGTCTGTCTTCATGCCTGCGTCCCCAATGGCGCTGGGTGGTTCGCTGGCATAGGCTCACGTCATGGTCTTGGTTGACCACGCGCCAACCGCGCATGTAGAGCGTGCTCGACGCACTCGAGTCAGTGGTTCTACAATACTACGAAGTGACGGGCTCGAGCTGGACATCCGAGTCGGCATCGCGGCCAATATGAATGCCAGGGCCGGTAGTTCTTCATACGTATCATGTTCATTAATCTCTGCGATCGTCGCTGCAGAAAACAGCTCGTATATCCGTTGTCTCAGCGGTAAGCTTTGGGGTTGAACGCTGAGGATTGAGACTGCCGGCTTCCTGCGAGGGGGCGTGGCTGCGTTGGTACAGAAGCCGAATACGGTAGGATGGCGGAGCCGAGTCAGAATCTGCAGATCTGAGATTGGCACTGTAGCTGTGCGCTCCTCTCGCCAGATCTCTGATCACCAATTTCGCCTGTCCCAACTCCCCGCGACCGTCTGCAGGCGCACGATGTCGGTCTTTCTCCCCCTCGTCGATGACCTCAACGACGGTCCTCTTCTTACCGCGCTCGCCCGTGTAGCGCCTCTCCTACTTCCATCCATCTTCGACGATCCCTCATCACTTCCCCAAAATGCCGCACGTTACATCCTCTTTGACGACGAGTCATCTCAAGACCAAGTCATTGCTTCCCTCGACCACGGCGCGGATAAGGTTGTTTTGCCACTCGCTCTGGCAAAGGACCTCATAGGCCTGCTCCCCGAAGAAAGACTCATTCTCCTTCTGGACGTTGGGAATGTTTCTGCCGTTTCGGACAAAATTCGCAGCGGCGTCTCCGGGGTGCTCATTAAGACACCTTCGGTGGACGTAGACTTCATCGCATCCTTCTCGCGTTTCTTCTCCGGTGCGGCGGTCCATGTTCTTCCTACTTCATCGTCAGAGCCTCCCTCGCGGTCGACCATCCGCGGCCTGCAAGGCATCAACACCACGCTTGTAATCTCAACCTCCTTGCTCACCGCCGGCGACTCGGATAGCAAGCAAATTAACGTCGCAGACGCTTTCCTCGCTAGTATCGCATCGGACCGCAAAGATGGTCTCTTCCCTACCGTCGTCTCCTCTTTCCCCGACGGCGGCCGCACGCTCGGCCTCGTCTACTCCTCACCCGAGTCCGTTAAGGCGAGCATCATGACCGGCAAGGGCGTCTACCAGTCCCGCAAGCATGGCCTTTGGCACAAGGGCGAGACGTCCGGCGCAACGCAGGACGTGGTTCACGTCCGCCTCGACTGTGACGCCGACGCACTCGAATTCCAGGTCGTCCAACATGGCGCAGGCTTCTGCCACCGCGAGCGCACGTCCTGCTTCGGAACCGGGGACCTGGCCGGGCTGGCTGCGCTCGAGCGTACCCTCCAAGCGCGCCTCGCCTCCGCCCCCGAAGGCTCGTACACTCGCAGGCTATTCAACGACCCCGCCCTGCTCAACTCTAAGATTATGGAAGAGGCGGATGAACTGTGCTGTGCGGCGACGAAGGAGGAGGTTGCGTTCGAAGCTGCGGACCTGCTCTACTTTGCTCTGACACGGTGCGTCGCAGCCGGCGTGAGCGTCGCGGATATCGAGCGTTCCCTCGATAACAAGGCGAAGAAGGTCACACGCAGGCCCGGTAACGCGAAGCCACAGTGGACTCAACAACAGGCCACGAACGGTGCCGAGCCTAGCAGCAGTGTGGTGACAGCAAGTGTGGAGGTCACAAAGGCCCCTGTTCATGTGCCAGTTCCAGTGGCCGTGGCCGACGCTGACGCCCCGATTCGCATGCGGAGTTACGACCTTGCGGCAACCACGCCTACCGAGCGCGCGCAGCTCCTCCGCCGGCCGGTGCTTAACTCTGGCGCAATGATCGCCAAAGTGAAGCCTATCGTCGACGACGTGCGGGTGCGGGGCGACGCCGCGCTCCTCGAGCTCACCGCACGCTTCGACAAGGCCACGCTGGCCTCGCCGGTACTCCTTCCTCCCTTCGCCCCCGAGGCGACCGCGCTACCAGACAATGTCCGCACCGCAATTGACGCCGCGTACGCCAACATCCGCACATTCCACGCCGCGCAGACTTCGGGGGAAACCCTGACAGTCGAGACTATGCCCGGCGTCGTTTGTTCCCGCTTTGCGCGCCCCATTGCGCGCGTCGGCCTCTACGTCCCGGGCGGCACCGCTATCCTGCCCTCGACGGCGCTCATGCTCGGGGTCCCCGCTCAAGTCGCAGGTTGTCGCGAGATCGTTCTCGCCACGCCCCCGCGGCCGGACGGCTCCGTCTCCCCCGAAGTGCTCTACGCCGCGCAGCTCGTGGGCGCAAGCGCCGTCCTTCGCGCGGGGGGTGCGCAAGCCGTCGCCGCGCTCGCGTACGGGACGGCGAGCGTGCCCAAGGTCGACAAGATCTTCGGTCCGGGCAACCAGTGGGTGACGGCTGCGAAAATGCTGGTCCAGAACGACACGGATGCGCTCGTCGCGATCGACATGCCCGCGGGGCCCAGCGAGGTGCTCGTGATCGCGGACCGCACGGCGGTACCCGCGTTCGTCGCCGCAGACCTGCTCTCGCAGGCTGAGCACGGCGTTGACTCGCAGGTCGTACTCGTCGCGGTGGACCTGGCGGACACGCGGGTCGCAGAGATCGAGGCGGAGGTGGACCGACAAGCGCGCGCTCTCACCCGCGTGGACATTGTGCGCGAGTCGATCCCGAAGAGCATCATCATCCGCGTGCGGACTATCGAGGAGGCCGTCGCGTTCTCGAACGATTACGCGCCCGAGCACCTCATCCTCCACCTCGAGGACGCTCCCGCGGTCGTCGCTGCGGTAGAGAACGCAGGCAGCGTCTTTGTCGGACCATATTCTCCGGAGAGGTATGTTTCTCTGCGGCGAGCGGTATTGTTGGGTGCGTGTTTGTCTAATCGAAGCACGTCCTTCCAGCTGCGGTGATTACGCCTCCGGCACCAACCACACCCTTCCCACCAACGGTTACGCACGTCAATTCAGTGGAGTCAACACGCTGTCCTTCCAGAAGCACATTACTTCACAGGAGGTTACCGCCGACGGACTGAAGGGTTTAGGGCCCATTGTGGCCACACTCGCAGACTGCGAGGGTCTGGACGCCCACGCGAACGCCGTGCGCATACGCCTGCGTACCCTCGGCCAGCAGTCCTCATGATAACGGCTGCGCCCCGGGAAAGCGTAGAGACCACACAACACGCCAAGCAGAATCTGTAGAAAATATGTAGAGTAGCAGTGCAATGATAGCAACATGACCTGTAATATAAAGTCTAGACCCTCGTGACGCGCAACGGCACTCTACCACATCCTCTACCTGTGACCCCTACACACGCTCAACTGCGGCCAGCGCACCAAGCTTAGTTGCTCCGGTAGAGAGCACGCTTAGCAGCCTTGACAATGACGGGCGTGTCTGGGAACGTGAGGTTCTCGAGGTTGACGGCGTACTATTGACCCACCGTTAGTCAATATAGCACAGAAATATGAAGACGAAAGACGAACGGGAGTGGGGACATCAGCGCCGGTGACACGCTCGACGGGGGCGTCGAGGTAATCGAACGCCTCGCTCTCGACGATCTGCGCGCAAACCTCGCTGCCGACGCCGAACGCGGGGAAGCCGCCCTCGACGATGACGACGCGGTTCGTCTTCTTGAGCGACGCCTTGATAGTCTCGATGTCAAGGGGGCGGATGGAACGCAGGTTGACGACCTCGGCCTTGATACCCTCCTTAGCGAGCTCGTCGGCGGCCTCGATCGAGTGGCCGACCATCTTGCTGTGCGCGATGATGGTCACGTCACTGCCCTCGCGCTCGATCTTAGCCTTGCCGATGGGTAGGATGAACTCGTCGGACATGGCCTCGGCGGACATGGGGAAGGTAACGCCGTACATCAACTCGTTTTCGAGGACAACGACGGGATTAGGGTCACGGATGGCCGCCTGTTGACTTCTTTAGACAGGTGTATATTTACGTCACCGACAATAACACTTGCCTTCAACAAACCCTTGCAGTCCTCCGCACTCCAAGGGCTGACGACCTTCAGGCCGGGGATCTGACCGTACCAGGACGCGTAGTCTTGTGAGTGCTGGGCGGCAACACCAGCGGCAGCACCATTGGGACCACGGAAGACGATGGGACAGGGAAGGACGCCGCCGGACATGTAATGGGTCTTCGCGGCAGAGTTGACGATCTGGTCAATGGCCTGCATCGCGAAGTTGAAGGTCATGAACTCGCAACTGAATGACGCAGAACGATCAGCTAGTCTCGAAAGATGAAGTAGAGAGAGAATGAGACCCACATTGGACGGAGACCACCGAAGGCAGCGCCGATAGCGAGACCAGCGAAGCCCATCTCAGTAATGGGAGTGTCGACGACCCGCTTCTCACCAAACTTGTCGAGGAGGCCCTTGGTGACCTATACGTGTGCCATAAGCAGGTGGTAAGGCATAGCACAACACATATACGTACCTTGTATGCACCATTGTACCGCGCGACTTCCTCACCAAGGATGAAGACCTTCTCGTCCCGCAACATCTCCTCCTCCATAGCAGAGTTCAGCGCCTCTCGGACGGTCATCTGAACGCGGACAATGAATGACTGAACACGAGCATTGGCTGAGGTCTAGGCGTACCGTATGCTCGCTCTGGGTCGCATACCCGCGCGCAAGGCGCGCAGCGACTGGCCGCACAGACCGGGCGGTGCGGAGGGCGGGGGCGAATCGAGAGATGGCGGCGCGGGTGGCCATGTCTTTTGGTCGGCGTGCGGCGGCGTCGGGGGGCGGGGAGGATGGTAGAGGGCAGAGGGAGAAGACGGCTCAGGCCGAGTTTTGGTGGGGGGTGGTGAGGTGGCTCGAGCTTCGGACGCGGTCGGGACGCGGGCAGAATTTGCGAAGCGCCCGCTGCCGCCGCGCCCCAAAGGTTCTCACCCTCCCAGTCATCCGAGCCGTCGTCCCACTCGCAGCCTATCGCACGACCGTCTCTGCCTCTTTCCGCTGTCCGCTCGAACTCCCATGGCGCTGAAGCCCACCGTCCTGCTTACCGGCGCGTCCAAGTGCATATATCGCCCACTATCGCACAGTCGCCGTTTCGGTCGCTAATCTCTGGCTGCAGAGGCCTTGGTTTCGCGATTGCGAAGCTGCTCCTCGGGACGTTCAACGCAAACGTCATCGCACTGTCGCGATCCCGTGGCCCTGATCTGCAGGGCTTGGTGGACGCGCACGGAGAGTCTCTATTGGCGCTAGAATGCGATGTGTGCGTACCCATCAGCGCCTTGTCCGGAGGGAATCTCCTGAGAATCGTAGTTCCGATGCCGCTGCCGTCCGCACTGCTGTATCTCGGGGGGTGGAGAAATACAAGGGACTGGACGGCGTCATTCTCAATGCGGGTCAGCTCGAGCCGTTGGGCAGCATCGCGTCTGAGGACGTGAGCGTCGAGCAGTGGAAGCAGCACTTCGACGTCAACTTTTTCTCGCTGATCACGGCGCTGCGCGCGACGCTGCCCGAGCTGCGCAAGAGCTCGCGAGGCGGACGGGTCGTGTTCATGAGCTCCGGGGCAGCGACGGGCAACATCCCGACCTGGGGCGCATACAACGCGGGCAAGGCTGCGATGAACAGCCTGTGCAGGTGAATCCGTCTCGTCCTCCTTGCGCGCGGGGCGCCCGTTGACGCTTCTTGTCGAGGACGATCGCGCGCGAGGAGCCCGGGGTGACGTTCGTTGCATTACGCCCGGGGATGGTCAACACCTCGGTACGCCGTCACACTCCGACCCTTGCCGTCTCGTCTCACCTCGCGAACAGATGCAAACGCTCCTGCGGGACAAGGGGCCGTCGGTGATGCCCCCGGACGCAGTCAAGACATTCATCGACGTGCACGCCAAGGGCGAGCTGGTCGACCCTTACGACGCGGGACACGTCGCCGCTGCGCTCGCGCTGCAGGCCCCGCAGTCGCTCTCGGGCGCGTTTGTGAACTGGGCCGGTGACGAGTGCAAGGACTTCCGGAGAAAGTGAGGAGCGTGTGGGGAGCCGAAGTCCGTAGAGCAGAGGCCTGTGCTTGTATGACGCGTACAGAACCTATCGAGATTCTCGCTACTCGCTCGGGCTTGTGCTTCCTGTCCGGACTTACCGCCCTGCGCCTTGCTCCAAGACGCGTGCCCGACGCGCGGTGAGCTCGCCGTTCCTTCACTCTCTCGCCCTCTACTCACTCACCTCGGCTCACTCACCTCGATCCCGTAGCACGCTACCCATGCCACCGCGCATCGACATCCACCACCACATCTTCCCTCCTTGGCTCGACAAGGCCGCAGCCAGCGCAGACGTCGGCTTCAAGACTCCACCCGAGAACCTCCCATGGACCCCCGAGGTCAGCCTTCGTGCCATGGACCGCCTCGCAGTTGACCTCGCTGTGCTCTCCTACCCCGCCGGCATGCCAGGGGGGCCCCCGTCCGAGGCCAACCGTGCTGCCGCGCGCAAATGCAACGAGTATGCCGCCCAGATATGCGCGGACCACCCGGATCGGTTCGCGTTCTTCGCTTGCGCACCCAACCTGCTCGACGTCGACGGTGCGTGCGCAGTCACGGCGTGCTCTTTTGCCGATCCGGGCTCTTCTTGTTTACCTGCAAAGGGTGCGTGCAGGGGCGATTCACGAGATCCGTTTCGCGATGGACGACCTCCATGCCGCCGGCATCAGCCTTCCCTCCATGTACGGTCAGGGCCTCTCCGCTAGTGCGTCTCTAGTCGTACAGGGCAGAAGGAAGACCTCTGAGTACCCACAGAGTACATCGCCGACGACCTGTTCGATCCGGTGTGGGAGGAACTAGACAAGCGTGCCGCCGTCGTCTTCTTGCACGGCGCGCAGGTCCCGTCGTCCACGCCGCGCCCGCACGCCTTCCTCGGCATCCCGATCACCGAAGTACGCTCTCACGCATTCTACAGGTTCTCCGAGATCGAGCGAGAGAGCGCCGCTGACGCACCACAGCAGGTGCCCAACGAAACCTTCAAGGCCGCCGCGCAGCTCGTCGTCTCAGGCAAGAAGCGTCGGTATCCGAACGTCCGGATCGTCCTCGCGCACCTCGGCGGGAGCACACCGTTCCTCGCTCCGCGTGTCGCAGTGCTCGCACGACACATGGGCTGTCCCCTGGCCTGCGAGGAAGTACTGCGAGACTTCAAGAGCTTCTACTTCGACACCGCCCTGAGCGCTGACCCGACGACGCTCGCGGCCATGAAAACGTTCGTTGGCAGTGATCGTATTCTCTATGGTACTGATTTTCCAGGTAAGCTGAGAGGTGCGGCGGGGACAACCGTCAACTCGCTTACTTCCGCAACGACTGTAGCTGTCAGCGTCGAAATGGTGGAATGGTTCACGAAAAACTGCGAAGAGTTCTTCGCCGCGGATCAGGTATCCTCGGAGCGGGTGAACGGTGGGAACGCACAAGCTCTGCTGCGTCTATAATGTATACTATGCGCTTCTGTCACACGGGGCAGATTAACACAACGACGCTCATGTTCTCATGTCTGTTACTTGCTTCTTTGCCTATCGGCGATCGGGTACACCTGTTCAGGAGCGTATAGGGTGTGGCAGGAAGCAATGACGCTGCACAGGCTCTCCCCCACCCTCGTCGGCGACTTGTTACCCCGCCCGGTGCAGTCGAGGGCACTGAAGAGGCTTCTTGCGAAATCCGGATAGAAGCAGCGGGGTCTCGGCCGGCTTGCGGAGAGGGCAGTGTTTCATAGCATGTACGCATGCGTTGCTGTAGCGTTCTGTCGACGCTTACGGAGTTCTGGGACATGAGTCCGGATATCCACTAAAGTAGCGGCCCAATCCTGTCTTCTCGAACGCCCGCCCTGCATCCTTCGAAAGGGCCTCAAAGTCACTGCTTGGTGGAGACCGCAGCACGCCAGCATATGAGCGGCCGCGACACGCTGTGGAAGCAGTAGGGCACGCTACGAGACGTCCTCATGGAGACCGCGTTGTCCGAAGCCTAAGCCCGCATACGCAGAATTGACCTATTAAAGTCTCATACTGGGAGGTCTCGATAGCGATGAGACACGTGGAGCCTATGCAACAATCTATCTAAGAGGTACATTATAGTCTTTCGAGCGTATGCAAAGGTGATTAAACCAACGACGACAACGTCATGACAGGAGACAACCTGACCTTGTCCAAGATCTTGCTAAGGCGACGAAACGTGACAGGGTATACGTATTAAGCAGTGGAGGCTGCTATGATATGCTATAGCGTCTGATATATGCATCGATGTGTCGTGGTCGGTCGTACCGAGGCGTCGGAAGCGTCGATATAACTAGTCATAATCCAAGCATCAGTTTTCTTCCCGCAGCCATTTGAGGATCTCTTTCTGGAACGGCGAGATGGAGAGCAGTGACTCCCCGTGGTGGCCGTTAGGGTCGAACCGAAGACCCTTCCGGACCCCGTGAGACGTAAGGTATCTCCGAACGCGCTGAGGACGGTGGTCGTCAGTACTGTTGCGGGCGATCGAGCTAGACCTTATCAAAGCAGAACTGACATGGGCATCTATGATCGAGTCCTTGCCTCCGAGCACAAAGAGCGTCTTTTTGGGATCTCTAGCGTGCGGGATCTCCTCGTACCATAGCGCATTCGAGGACCAGTCAAAGTGGCGTTGAAGGAAGTTGGCAACCCCGAGCTCAGTACCGACGAAGTACTTGATGACTAGATCCAGGCCCTACGTGACGAGACAAGTTAGACCAGCGGCATTGCACGGCGATAATTAACGCACATTCGCGCACGGGCGGTAGATGAAGTTATAACACAGGTCTGTGGGCCTCCTCGTCAGCGATGCTCCAGTAGACCGTCAGTCGACACGGACCTCCTTCCCAAGAGCAAAATGTGACGGGATCAACGAAACATGAACGAGTCACGATGCTGGAGTGCGCTTTCAACAGCCACGCGTGTCCGAAGGAACCGCTACAGGAGTTTCAGTCGATCATCGATCAGTGGCCGCGGACAGACGTCGAACAACAGCGAGTGCTTACTTCGAATGACTCAACATAGTGACACCCGTGTTAGCCGGCTTACTCGCAGATTTTGACGCTTCCGAATCAGAGGTGTCCGATGACGAGTCGTTCAACTGAGCCCAACCGAGCTCCTCGATCAGTTCGGCGAGGTGTTGAGTCATCTCGTGTCTACCCATCGGACGCAGGTAACGAGGGTGGAGGAGTTCCTGGCTGACATGGGGGAGCAACGGAACGAGGATGGGATGTTCCGGAAGCGCCACGAAGAGGTGCTGGATCCACCGGCGGTATTGGGTCAAACCCAGACCCAGGCCGTGCATGAAGACGACGGGACGAGGGCCCGTGGTGGCGTTCCATCCCGCGGGAACACGTAGAACATACCTGAGCGCATGTTCGTCAGTTCTGGGAACTCCAGACGTAACTACCCCGGAACTCACTCGAGGTCCTTGTAAGTAGCGACCTTCGCGTTCCATCGCGTCTGAAGACGCCGACGAATGATGGTGTTACTGACGGCAACTCCAGCATACCACACGAACGGACGCCATGCAATCTTGACGGGATCAAGGGTGAGGAGCAGAGGTGTAGCTGCGGGATTAGACCCTTCAGGAATTGCGACGCCCGCACGGAGTTCAATTAACTGGATGACTTCCTGGAGGGCGTTCCGCTCGTGCTCGGTAACGTTGTCTATGCCGGGAAAGGGAGCGTTAAAAATGGACCAGTAGAGCCAGCTGTACATTTCGTGCTTCTTGATAGCAGACCAAGGGACCTTGTTGAACCTGTCGTGCACTGGCCTCAGCGGTCCGAAGATGCGTACACAGACACTGAACACACTCACCAGGTCCTCAGGTAGTTCCTAAAATCTACAGCTCTGGGGTCATCAAACTGCAACGCCGTGATAGCCTCGGCGGGGCTTCCGGGTCGGTCGACGTCCAGGGTCTCTTCATCGTAGCCATCGTCAGGTAAAGCAGCAAGGCCAGACTGCAGGACACGGTGCAGTGCGGCACGGAGCTGACGGAGATCGCCTGGGCCATTTGGGCTGGGACGGGACACGAAAGAGGCGAGGTTGTAGTGATACACGCTGAAGAAAACCTTAACGTAGAATAAATGAGATAAGGGATGCATTGACGGCAGCGGTCACTGGGTCTGACCTCACAGAGAGCGAGCGAGAACAGGCACCAGCCCTTCCACGTGAAGGCCCATATTGAGCCTGTATGCAACGTGTAGATGACGTAGCCCCAGGCGAGAGGTACTATGGACCAGACGGGCGCGACAGCGATGAGGAGGACGAGATAGAAGGTAAGGTCGCGTCTAGGCGGAGCGTGGAGGGCCTCCGCGAGGGCCGGACCGAGCTTGTCGTGGGCCATTGTGCGGGGTGCTGGGCGGCGGGCGGCGGGGGTATGAGACTGTCGACGCCGACTTAAAGGAGCGGTGGGCCGCGACGACGGCTCAAACCCGTGAGGAGGCCGCGGCGAGCGAAGGGGATCAGACGGGGATGTTGTGGGGAGATGGCCTCGGGCTCACTGGCAGCCAGCGGCAGCCTCTAGATCTGGCGGACATTTGTGCGTGGGCGCCTGCGGGTCGTCGTTCCTGGCCGCCGCCTGGCGAAATCATGCGACATTCCACTGAATCCAGCCGCGGCCCTCCGCGCGGTCATGCGAGTCTTCTCGCGGCCATCGACGCGTACGTACGTGTGCGTACGCGCCGACGAGTGGTTACATATATACACGCCGTGTCTGCCCTAGACCAGGACGGCGATTCGGCCGCTGTGCCCGCCCTCCTGCCCGACGTCGGCGTCGGCGTGCGACCGGGCGTTGTCGGGCGGTTGGCGCGGACCGGGGAGGTCGCCGCGGCGAATGCCATGCATTGGCTGCCATGTGGGCGATGACGCTCTGCCCATCACGGACCAAACCGCGATTCGGCCGTCACCTCCTCAACGTTTTCTTCCTCTGTCTCGTTCTCCCGCCCTTCCACCCCATCCTACTCGCCCTCGTCTCTGGAGGAACAGGTGTACCACACCATGATCCGCAACGCCCTCGCCTCTGCCGTTCGCCCTGCGCTCAACGCCGTATGTTTCGCGTTTGCTCCCAATCCGCCTCATTTCCGACAGTTTTCCTCCAGAGGTCTGCGACCACCCTCTCCGCTGGCTTCCCCAAGGTCACACAGAGGGTGCGCATTTCGTTCATTTCGTGTAGGTTAGAGGCAAATCTAAGCTAACTGCGCGCACACAGCTCCCCACCAAGTACGGCGGTGTCTACACCGTATGTCTCGTGCCAGCGTACCCATCTTCGCATGTCCTCAATCGTCTCTTTAGGTTACCCTCATTCCCGGAGATGGTATTGGTAACGAGATTACCGACTCCGTCAAGGAGATCTTTGAGTATGTCAACGCTCCCATTGAGTGGGAGCAGTACAACGTCTCTGGTATGTCCTCCGAGGGCGAGGTTCTCTTCAAGCAGGCTATGGAGAGTTTGAGGCGCAACCGTGTTGGTCTTAAGGGTGCGTCGTTCTCGTACATTTGCTGAGCCAAGACATGCCAATCCTCTCATGCTTGTCTCCTAGGCATTCTCTTCACGCCCATCTCCCAGTCCGGTCACATCTCGTGGAACGTGGCTATGCGCCAGCAGCTCGACATCTACGCGTCGGTCGTCCTTTGCAAGTCCCTCCCTGGTTTCTCTACCCGCCACAACAACGTCGACTTCGCCATCATTCGTGAAAACACTGAGGGCGAGTACTCTGGACTTGAGCACCAGAGCTACCCTGGTGTCGTCGAGAGTTTGAAGGTCTCTACTCGGGCGAAGGCGGAGCGCATTTGCCGCTTCGCGTTTGATTTCGCGCTCAAGAACAACCGTAAGGTGTGTTTTGCGCTTCACGGCCGGCTCGCATTCGGACTCGTTCGGCTAACTAATCTTATCGCACGTGTGCAGAAAGTCACTTGCGTCCACAAGGCGAACATCATGAAGCTTGGTGACGGCCTCTTCCTCAACACCTTCCGCCGCGTGGCTGAGGACTACAAGAGCACCGGCATTGAGTACAATGACATGATCGTCGATAACACGTGAGTTGCATGCCGCGTCTTTGCGGCCGTTCCCCTAGCTAACCTACACAAAACTCAGTTCCATGCAGCTCGTCGCGCGTCCGACCCAGTTCGACGTGATGGTCATGCCTAACCTGTACGGCGCCATCGTGTCCAACATCGGCGCTGCGCTCGTCGGTGGCCCTGGCATCGTGCCCGGCTGCAACGTTGGCAGGGTCGGTGTTTCCCGTGTGCTGATCCGTGCCAAGCGTTGTGTTTTAACTCCCGACCTTCCTCCCTGCAGGAGTATGCGCTCTTTGAGCCCGGTTGCCGCCACGTCGCCCAGGATATCATGGGCACCAACCGCGCCAACCCCGCGGCGATGATCCTCAGCGCGACCATGATGCTCAGGCACCTTGGGTACGTCTCATACCGAGGCAGTGAACGTGACGAGCACGAACTGATACACAGCCCGGACGCGCAGGCTCGACCACCTCGCGAACAGCATCGCGAGCGCGACGTTCGACGTCATTAACGACGGCAGCGTCCGCACTGCCGACATGGGCGGTAAGCGTTCATTAATCTCTTGCCATCGCGAAGTTTGCAGCCGCTCATATGTGTTTCTGTCTTCTCACACACAGGCTCCGCGACAACCTCTGACTTCACCGCTGCCGTTATCAAAAACCTCAATTAGACCGCCGTGACCGTCTCCTTGAATAGAGTGTGCGGGCGTGGTAGTGTTTTCGGGATGGGGCCAACGGAGCGGTAGCGCAGGGTGGAATTACATGGGTCTCCTAATGTAGACGTAGTGTACAGTCGCGCTAACGTATGATATCCCGCCCTTATTGGGCAGGCTCTCCGAGCATTCGTGGGTGCACCGAACACCGTAACCGCCGGCGCTCCGGACGGGTGTATTTAGCTGGAGAAGCTCACGGGATGGTACTAAGGTCGAAATCGTCGAAGAGCGAGTCGTCCAGCGCAGCGTCGAATTCGTCTCGCTCCGGAGGCTCAGGTTTGGGCCTCTTCGCCGCCGGCTCGTCCTCCGACAAGGACGGGCGACGTCCCGATCCGCTAGAAGCCCCTGAGTTGTGCGCCTCGTCCCTAGACTCGACCTTCACGAGCCCGTCCCTGAGATTGAACGGCGTCTCCGTCCCCGCATCCGCCGATCCCGATCCCGAACCTGACGCAGCGGGCCGGCGCAGGCCGAGTATAGTCTCGCAGCGGAGTTCCGCCCGCGCTCCCCACCCGTCCGCTTCGGGACGGAAGTCGCGGTAGAGCGCGAAACCGACTTTGTTCAGCTCTGCGGGAGAGTCGAAGCTGGCCGCGAGCAAGCGGAGGGCACCCAGGACGGCAGGGGCGGTCTGACGCAGCGCGCGGGAGACGTACGCGAACGCTGACGTGGGCGGAGTTGGCGTGCCAGAGCGCGGAGAGAAGGCGCGCCAGTGCCCGTCAGCGGTCTGAAAGAGGGGACTGGAGAAAGGGTGGTGGTACCCCGCGGGCCGCGGAAAAGAAGGTGGAGAGGTTGTGGAGAGATGGGGAAAGGGGGTATGGGCGGTGTGTACAAGCGAGAATGAGCGGTTAGAATGGAACGAGTGCGTAGGAGGAAGGTGATACATGAGAACGGGACGGTCGGGGAGGGCGGGAGGAGGGAAATGGTGAGGTTGATGAGTTTCGGGCGTAGAGAGGCCGCAGCGGAAACGGAATTACGTACATGCTGTTGTTGAGGAGCACAGCGAAAACCAGGAAGGTCGATGCCCATATGGCAACGACGGCCAGGGTGGCGTGCGGGATGCATGAGCTCCTCCGTGAAACACAAGGGGTCGACCGTGAAGGACACAAGGGAGCAGAAGAGAAGGGAGTGCACCCACCGTCTGCCCATGAGCTCCACATACGGTTGGTTACCCGTACGGCTGGCCTCCATGCTCTTCTCCTTTCCGTTGGCGTAGAGACCAAGAGAGACGCCTTTCGTTATGGCGTTCATCTCCGTATACACAGAGGCTGGCGAAGGACGTCGGAAGAGATGAGCGTCCGATGCGATGCCGATGCGCTGCGCACAGCCCCGCTAGGCTGTCCGAGCAGCCCCGGGCAGGACTGAATGGGAGAACGGCGCACCTATGCTAAGGGCCTCTTCACGTTCGAAGCCAAGCCGTTCTGCGACCACGAAGGCCCACGCCATCATGACGGGTGCGCGGTTGATCACCGCATACTTGGGCCGGATAGCCTGGGGTAGCGGGGTCAGCTCCGGTTCAGTGAATAGAATGAAGATGAGGCTGAGGTGGTGCCGCGGCGCGGAGAGGGCACGTCCTCCTGCAGACGACGTGCCCACACCGGGCTAGACAGACGGACCCTGACAGACTTGGCTGGGCTGACAGCGGGAGGCGCACCTCTTCGTCGAGTATCTCATTGAATTCAAGGCTACCATACGAGTCGCCCTCCTCGAATGGTCTGTCGGGGAGGAATTCGTTGAGGTCGTCATCTCGCTTGCGCTTCTTCGCCTTTGGCTTTGTCTGCAAAATGCAAGGTCAAGGCTGGCATTAGGTTCAATTAGGTAACGGCACGGTCACTCGAGATGGACGTACCTCTAGTTTGTTTGATGACTTACTTGTTGAAGCCATGCTCTGTGTGCCACCTGCAATGCGCGGGCGGGGTTTCTCCTTGTAGCCTGTCTTGCGGACGGCAGCAAGGACGGATTTCCGGAGGTCTTTCTCTACTCCGGCTGATTCGAGCGAAAATTCAGACAGCGACGCGAGCTGCTGCGGCGTATTATACGCCTTGTATCTAATCATAAGTCAGCGCCGTTACCTCGTCGGTATATTAAATGTTGTATTGACATCTTCCCTGCTACGCTCATCGCTTTGGACGGCGCGATGTTCCCGTTTGTCAGCATCTTAATGAATGTTGGTAGTGGGATTTTGGCCGCAGACGCATCAGCCATGGCTTGAGTCTCTTGTCTGGGAACGTTGTGGTTAACTCAGGCTGTGGTTCTGCCGAGCAACGACGCAGTCAGCTGTTGTCACCGGTGGGAGGTGCGAAACGAGAGTCGCGAGCCAATGACGAACCGCTCACAGGTACAGCTCGTGATCGAGTTCCCCGAAAAGGCAGCAGATACTGCCATCTCTTGCCGCCGGTGCCGTGCTCACACCTGTGGTGCCTAGACACAAATCCAGACTCGTCCTCGCAGCTCACCGCCGTCTCGTCCGTCTTCACTTCCTTTATCACTATGATTAACTATATACTTCTCGTTTCCCGGCAAGGTTCGCTGGCTCTATCTTCCTAGACTGCGAACTATCCTGAAACAACCACAGGGAAAGTCCGTCTCGCGAAATGGTACACCACGATGCCCCAGAAGCAGAAGGCGAAGATCGTCAAGGACGTTACGCAGCTTGTTCTGGCGCGCAGGACACGCATGTGTAACTTCCTCGAATACAAGGGTGCGCTTTCCCGACCCGTCGCAGTAGGACCCTAGAACGCCAAAAGACTCACTCGGGAGATGTGGGGGACGTGCGCAGACACGAAGGTTGTTTATAGGCGATATGCGTCGCTCTTCTTCGTCTGCGAGATCAGCCAGGGGGACAATGAGTTGGTGACGTTGGAGGTTATCCACCGGTATGTCGAGGTCCTAGATCGATACTTCGGGAACGTGAGTGCTGCTCGTGCCGACAGATGGCTGCATATTACTGACGGTGTTGGGCAGGTATGCGAGCTTGATTTGTACGGCAACAGCCCTTGGTGCATCACATCATTTGAACTCACGGTGAGCAACGTTCGTACAGGATCTTCAACTTCCAGAAGGCATACGCTGTCAGTTCTATTTCATACACTTGGCCATCCGCTAGATTCTGACCGAGAACTCAGATTCTGGACGAGCTCATCATCGCTGGAGAACTGCAGGAGTCATCTAAGAAGTCGGTCCTCCGAGTGGTACGTATCTCGTCGCGACGGTTGAGCTAACCGTGCTGAAGGCACACTACCTAGGTCACTCAAGCCGACGGCATCGAAGAGCAGGAAAACAGCGAGGATACAATGGCACGATTGGGCAGTCTCGGATCAAGGGGTCCATAGAGCGCGTTTCTTTTCAGTCTGTACATACGCCGGCGTATATTATTTTCCTTCGGATGGATATTGTGTATTTGTACTGCGGTGTGGGAGTGAGGTACGTGAGCATGGATGGGGTATCGCTGATACACGAGGATGCAATGACGAAGAGATGAGGCAGTGGTAGCTATAAGGGTCGCAGTGGTGTAGGAAGGGATCAAGACGTAAGAAGAGAGCTACGCGGGGTCTGAGATAGGAGGCGGCTTGGGCTTCGGTTTTGGTCCATTTACGAGACGCCATCGGACGAGGTCCAGAGTCGCCACGGAATCTTCAATAGAGCTGTGTCCTGCCGCGCCAGCCGCTTGGATTGTCTGTCCAAGGAACTCCTTCGCTCTGTGAAGACAACAGACTTAATTATACGGCAACATCGTATGTAAGGAGAGACTAACAGGGATCGGAGAGCACGCCTGTATGGCGGGCCTTGTGTGTGAGGGAAGAGGACGATCGTATCGACGCATCGATGATGAATCATTCGCAATGTCTTCAAGTCGTTCTCCAACGCATGCCCAATGATAACAGTCTGCGAGTTGATGAGACTATCCAAAGACTTTCGGATGGAAGCAAGAGGCAATACTGCAGTGGCGTAGTTGTCGGCGTTGACACCCGAGAAACGCGTGTTGAAGTCTCTACGACCGGGGTCAATACGGCATGAACGGAATAGGAGACTCTAGCCTTACATTACTTCAACACCTTCGTCCATGCGGACGAACTTGTCCAACAGCTCTTTACCGGCCGCGTCCACGACAGACACGCGCGCGACGCGCATACCCCCGGTGGTGTAAATCATCTCACAGTCTAGTGCTACGACATCCAGCGCGGTGTCCTCGTCAGAACCGATGTCACTTGAAGGGCGAGTTGGGGTAAACGCATGCCGACGATGCAAGGCCTCCGGATCTGTCTCATAGAATACATGTGGGCCAACTTCGCACCCCTCTTCGTCGACTGTGCGAGAGCAACAGGTATACACGCGCCTCTTCTCTCCTGCAACGGATAGAGTGAGAATCTACGCATACGTCTCTAGACGAAGACAGCTTACCATTTGCCTTTGACGAAAAGGCTTTACCCCAGTGAAACCTGCATTGGTCCGCATCATCTCGTCGTTTAACCACAAATTTTTGTGTGCACCGCTCGCAAGTCATGATACCACCTTCTTCGTGGGGTTTGTTTCCACCGGGTCCCGGAGGAATCTCCACGACGTATCCCCACTGTTTCATCTGGTCCATAGTGAGGAGATATGGTTCTAGTTGCCCCGCCGTAAGCCGGAGTGCTGCTATCTTCTTGCGTGACTCTGCCCTGGCTAAGACTTGAGATTCCGTTCCAACAGACTCGTGTGATACTGAATCAGGTTTTGACCGTCTCTTGATGGCGGCGACAGATTGGATCGCGGCCTTAATCATTGTCAGACAACGTCAGCACCACGTAGATTACAGACAAACATTACGATAAGTCAGCTTATTAGATTTGCTGTACACCTCTTCCTCTTGTTGGAGAGCGTGCTCAGCCGCGATGGTGGGGTTCGCCTTGAGGATCTTTCCGTAGAGGTCCAAGAAATGCTCGTACAATGTCTTTAACATTGCCTATTCCCGCAGTCTTTAACGGAACGCATGAGCGGACGAGGAATATACTGTACAGACCTGGCGAACCGGTAATGCGACCTGAGACTGCGCGGCATTTAGGCGTAGGATGGGTACGCCGTCCTTATGGCTACTCATCAGCCTGTGAATAGTTCAAAGACCTTGCGGTACGCACCGAGTTCGTCTGCGGCCCTGAGGACACTGCCGTTCTCTGTAGGTGGCTTACCCGTTGGAACTTCTTCGGTGGTTCAGAGTTGCCCGTACCGTTGCCGGCTCCACCCGCGCGTAGAGGAGAACTTATTGGACGTTTTGTTGGAACGGACGTCGAAGGTCCCGCTATTGGCTGTGGCGTAGTGGGCTTCGAGCGAGCGGGAGGTGTAGGTGGGGCAGAGCTAGCGCTTCTCGCCTCGACAGGTACCGGAGTGACCGGGATTTCGTTGAGGTCTGGACGATGAGAGAACAGACAAATCGCTCTTGTACAGTGTGGCCTGTCTGGGCACGGGAGCGCTTGGAACAGGCCGAGAGTCGGGAACATGTCTCAAGCGAGTGTGAACAGGGTCGAGGACAATTCGACAACACAATGCGGCTGGTAGCTACAGTCGACCTTGCTTAACCGTGGCTGTTGACGCAGGAGAACGTGGCAAGGGATGATTAATCTCGCTTTGTTGACCCTTAGTCGCCCGTCGTGATCGCTAGTAGGGAGAGGGAACAGAGACAACAGCCGATCTGAACGCTAAGAGCAAGATGCATGAGACGCGCCGTAGCGTGACGCGAGGTATCGGACGCGGTTGGACGCGGTCCGCATCGCGGGCGCTTACGCGTCCCAAGGCGCGTGCCAATGCTGGATGTGCCTCGTCATAGCACACTCAAGCTCAAGTCCCCTGCTTCTCCTCGTACATACACATTGACCGCTCGCTCACGCCTACGCTACGACCGCCATGCCGCGCTCTCCAGACGGAAAGCGCAAACCTCAACCTATCCAGACCTTCACGGAGAGAATCGAGTGCGTCCCCATCCTGTTGGTTCGCTCTACAGACCCTACTAACATTTTACCGCTAGAGATGATCCTACCCACCATCTCACAGGACCGCTCAGACCACAGACGTGATTTTTTCCGTTCGTTATAGCGTGAAGACATTACAAACTGAGTTCAATACCAGCCCTCTTGGCACGGAGTCCGCTCCTTCATCTCCTATGCCCCGTCCTCCGCACAAGGGCGGCCCGCCTCCGGTAGCCCGCTGGTCCTCCCAGTCGCGGGGATTTTTGAATGACCTTATTACCCTGAGATGGATTGTGGTGCCAGGTACGTCTCCTCTTCGTATCGAGAAAAACACATAATCATGCTCTCATGCTAGCATCTTCGCTGAGGATCCTCCTCATGGCGTTTGTACTTTGGTGCAATTGGGAGCTAGTATCTCCTTATGTAGCAGAGGGCGTTCCAAACCCATTCCGCCCCCTTTTGTTTATCTCCCATCGCGTTCCCGGCTCCTCAGACAGCGACCCGCGCTACCAAAAGGGCTGGCTCGATCTGGTGTTCATCGCCTACTATTTTGTCTTCTGGTCATTCATCCGCCAGAGTCTCACCATCTACGTCTGCAAGCCGATTGCCCGCCATTTTGGGCTTAAGAAGGAAGCCAAGCTGGACCGTTTCGGTGAACAAGGATACGCTTTTGTATACTTCGCGGTCATGGCTGCTTGGGGTGTTGTAGGTCTACCTCGTGGTTTGATCGCATATAGCTTCTCATGCTACTCCTCCATAGCGCGTCATGGGTCAACTTCCTACCTGGTGGTACCGTACCGAGTACTTTTGGATAGGTGTGTCCCTTGAAGAGATATTGGTAAATTTGGCTGATGCGTCTGTAGATTACCCTCACTGGGAAATGAAGCCCGAGCTTAAGGCCTACTACCTCGTTCAGACCGCGTACTGGTTACAGCAATTCGCTGTGCTTATTCTCGGACTCGAGAAGCCCCGTAAAGATTATTTTGAATTGGTCATCCACCACTTCGTCACTTTGTGGCTTGTCGGGTCTGTGTGATCGTCTCAAATTGTGAATGCTTCACTCATTCCACTCTCAGCTGGAGCTACCTCATCAACCTCACTCTCATTGGCAACGCCGTCTATCTCAGCATGGACCTTCCGGACACCTGGTTGGCGGTACGCTCACTACCCGCAGCATATAACGTCGCGTGTACTGAATGACGGTAATTCAGGCACCCAAATTGCTCAACTACCTGCAGCTCGAAAGAGCTAAAATCATCGTCTTCTCTATGTTCCTCTGCATTTGGAGGTACGTCATCAGGTCCCTCTTCTCCAAATTAACTCTGATGAACTATTCGCACAATAGTTATTTCCGTCACTGGCTTAATTGGGTCATCTTGTACTCTGTATGGTTCGAGTTTGATCTCATGCCGTACGTACAGCCCCTTCAAACATTGTTGGGTGTGAAATACTGAGTTTCTTTACCTTAGTGAGACGTCAAAGCGGTGGTCACCCGAAGACGGCGTATGGATGGTCTGGTGGATGAAGTATCAGGTCTTCGCGCCGCTGGTGCTTTTGCAGCTGCTCAACCTCTTTTGGTATGTGCTTATTTGGCGTATTGCCTATCGGTGAGTTCTATGTTTGGTTTCACCGCACGACTACACCTAACGCATCGAATGGTTTAGCGCCGTCGTCTCTTCCAATGTTACGGACGTACGTTCGGACGACGAGGATGACGGCGAGCCTGACGATGATGATGAGAAGGATGACTAGGAAGATAACGAAATAAAACCCGAACACGGGATGTGCAACAGAGGGTGAATATAGTGCTCTTTTTGTTGTAGAGTTCATTGGGCACTCGAGGCTAGTGCCGATGTACATACGTGATATCGTTCCATCCCCTCAGAATAGCGTACATATACCATGTAACGAAGATCTCCGTTCCGATATTCCCCATCTGAGTCGAGTGTAGCTACGAACACAGCACATAATCCATGACGAGGTAAACACAACTGACTACGTCAACGATGCATCTAATTCAAACCTCCAAAGCTGCACCCCCTTCCGCACCGTTCTCCTCCTTGTCATCGTCCGTGGCAGGCACGATATGGCGGGTGCTCCCGGCGGGGAAACCGAATAGGCCCTCCATGTCGGACAGATCCTCGTCCTCCTCCCATTCGTGGAACTGCACCTTGGGCTGCTGGGCCGCGGTGCGGTTCGGCCAACGCGCCTCGCGCTGCTGGTCGACCGGGTCACCCGACGCCATGGCGATCATCGCATCGAGTGTGTACTATGTAGGCAAAGAAAACGAGGTCAGCCCATACGTTGTCCGAAGCTGCACAGGAGGCACTCACATGGGCGTCGTTGCCGGCATTGTGGAGGTACTGTGTGGGGATCTGGAGGTGGCGGCAGACACGCTCGAGCGAGCGCGTGTTGCCGGACTCGCCCTCGAGCGCGGCGAAGAGGTCTGCAGTGTCGACTACGTAGACCTCGCCCGTCTGCGGGGCGTCGGTAAGCACTTCGATGCGCTCGAGCGCACGGACCGCGTCTGACTTGAGGTACCTGTGCGGAACAAGTAGAGCGTTAGAAAGTGTGAAGTGACGGTCTCAGATGGGGTCTCACTTGATGTCCTGGCTGTTGTCGTGGAAGACGAGGAAGAGGGGGCCCTCCCGCTTGTTGTCCTCGATGAGCGCGCATATCCGCCTCTTGAACTCGTGCTTGTCTACGATCTCGCTCTGGCCGAAGTTATAGTACTGGCCACAATACCGTCAGTACTCTTACACAGTTCACGCATGTAGGCCACCCGCACCTCCTTGTGGTTCGGCACGTACGTCTGTGAGAAGTGCCTCCGCTCTTTGACGATGAGGTGACCGTGCTCGAGCGCCGGCCCCTGCGAAACGTCCGCGCCCGCCGCGCTCACGGGCCAGCGCGCGGTGCTCCACCCGAACTCGGTCAAGAGCGTGTGGTCGCGGTCCCAGGCCTCAAAGTCCATCGCGACCCACGTCCCAAGACGCGCGGCCCAGAGCGTGCGCACGCGCTCGAACGTGAGCCGGCGGAGCGCGAGCAGCCCGCCCGTGCCCTTGAGGCGCTTGTTGTTCTTGTCGATGTTCTTCGCGTCCGAACCGAAAGGGAGGGAGCTGCAGTCAGCACCTGCGTCAAGGCTGCCACGGCGGGGCTTGCCCCTGCCCCCGCGGCGGCGACCACCGCGGTGTCGCCGGGCGCGGGCGGAGCGCGGACGTACTTTGATGGAGCGCTTGAGGACCTGGTCGTCGCTGTACACGTTCGGCGAGCAGTTACGGAGGTCCTCGGCGCGGATGAGATATTCGCTCGAGGGGATCGGGATGGGCGTCTTCGTGAGCCCGCACGCGTGCAGGAAGTACCGGATGTACTCGACCTGTGCGGAAGAGAATAGCAAACGCATCTCGCCGTTCTCGAACGTGCCTGCGTCCGAGGCATCAGCATTAGTGCGCTGCGGTGGCGATTCGGAGGCAGGCAGGCGAGGGAGAAAGAAGGGGCACGGGGCTGCGCCACTCCGTGCACCGAGCCACTCGAACTTACCGAGGTAGAGCTCGATGCCATTGACGCCTGGCTTGCGGAGAGGGTGATCGGGGTGGACGAGCGCGGTGTACGCGATGAGGGCCTTGAGTGGGCTCACATCGTCGGGATCGGGGAGGGCTGTATGCCTGACGTGCCACAGAGTGAGCGAGAGCTGGGCCCGCGCCGCATAATGTACACGGGAGGCGCACCATTCGTAGAAAATATCCGTGAACCGGTAGTAGCCGACGGTTCCTTGTGCAATGCCAGAGGTTGCCATATTGAAGACTTAGAGCAGACGAGGATTCTGGGGCGAGTACGAATGGAGGCGACGATGGTGGCAAGAGAGAGAGGCGAGGCGATTACCGCAGTTGCTGCAGCCATCGACAAAAGGCCGTGGTGCTTCGACCAGTTGCACGCGTCTGAGCGCCTTATAGAAAACGAGGATCATATACAGCTGCGGCAGTTGCGTAAAGGCACACAGACAGAACGGTGCAGAACGTGTCGATAGATAATGTGAGCGAAAACATATCGCAGACCATGGAGGAAGGATAGAAGAAAACGACACAGATCGAGCAAACAAGCCAGACGCTCCAGGTCAGGTGCACCGTGTCAGACTCGAAAGCCCGATTGGATCTCAACCGCGTCCCGGGCGCTTGCTCACGCGACGCGTCCTCGAGCTCTCTTGCACATTCTCTCCTGCCACTGCTCCTACTGCGAAACCTTCACGATCACGACCTCTTCCTCCTTCCCGAAGTCTTCATAGTCCTTCTACCCACCGTCAAACCCAACATATTAACCCGCGGCCCGTTCCCCCTTCTTGGCTTCCACCGTTCCTTCCAACCACCATCTCTGCTGTCCACGACATGTCCACCGTCCAGAGAGGCAAGCGCAGAGCGTACGACGACTCGCCACCCTCATCTCCGCCTCCAGCGGCGAAGAAGCGGCAAACGGCGACAGCGCGCAAGAGCACGGGAGGGCGGCCGCCGCAGCGCAGGCCGAGTAACGCCAGCGCGGGGCCATCCAACGCCAACGCCAACACAGGTCGGCGCCGCTCGAGCGGGGGCGGGCAGGGCGGGGACGGGAACCAGCCGCGCAGTGCGTACCGTTTTGTTTTACTGAGGGCGCGTTCGTTTGACGCGTTCAGGACGCGTTGGTGGCTGACAGTATGCTCCTGGTGCGTTCTCCGACCTGCGAACGCGCGCACGTGTATCGTACTATAGAGAAGCGATTCCGCCCCGGGACAGTTGCGTTACGCGAGATCCGCAAGTACCAGAAGAGCACGGACCTACTCATCCGCAAGCTACCGTTTTCTCGCGTGGTGAGTCCCAATTCGTAATTTTCGCAGTTGGGGTTTTGTCCGTGGCGTCCGCTGTCATTGCTGCTGCTGCTGTCCAATGGAGGCTGTCGGGCCAGGAGCTTGCGGCTGGCGCAGTGGTGGTGGCGGGACTCGGCAGCTACGCGGGGGATGTGGGGCACGTGCTGCAGAGCAGAACTGGTGGAGACGTTAGAGGCTTTGCGGTGCAGATGGAGGATTCTCGTGGAGGACCTGACGTATGTCCGAATGGCCCGAGAGAAGAAGGGATCAGCACGGAGGTAGCCTCCAAGGCCCAATGCGGAGGAGCATTCAAACGGCGCTCATGTGCTACGTGCTACGATCATCTTCGCGCTGGCCCTTGTGCTGCCGTCGGAGTCATTTTAGGTTATGCGGCAGCAGAAAGAACGCGGCCCCACTCTGCAGTCCACGCGGTCGGACTGCCCATTCCGTGATTCCGTGATGTGAGGCGGCGGCTGACGACGGGGACGACGACTGGACATACAGGTGCGCGAGATCGCGCTGGACATGATGACGGACACGGTGGAATACGGCGACGCAGGGCTGCGGTGGCAGAGCTCGGCGATCCTCGCGTTACAAGAAGCGACGGAAGCATTTCTGGTACACATGTTCGAAGACGCGTGAGTGTACCCGTTCGGCATTGTGTGTGGGTAGGCCCGCTCTCGACGCGGCAGGCTGACGGTGTCGGTTCGGCAGGAACCTGTGCGCCATCCATGCAAAGCGAGTGACCATCATGCAGCGCGACATCCAACTCGCAAGACGACTGCGAGGGTCGACCGGTGGGCTTGCCTGATTGAGCAGCCGCGTTGTGGCGTTCTTGGGGGCTCCGTAACGTTCGGCCGAAACGGCAATATGCTCGCGCCGTTGGGACTAGCGGGACGTATGACCGTGCTCCGTTTTCTGTGCTCTCGAGTTTTGTTACGATCAGTGTTTTTTCTGTTTACGGTACAACTAGCCATCACACCATCCGACCGCGACACCCCCTCCTCGACCCGGATCCGTCTACAGCCATGATGAGCCATGCATGTACTTGTTGATCATGTTGATAATAACGACATCAGGCCTGGCGCGCCCGAGTATGCTCCAAGCAGGGACGACGGAAGACGTCGGATAGTTGGGCAGTGTGCGATGACGTTGAGCATGGAGACGGCTGCATGGTTGTCGGACGTGAGAGGAATAAGGCGAGCGTGTCAGGCAAGGGTGGCCCTGTGAATAGAAGAAGGCAGGAGGAAGTGATGGGTTGGCCGAGGGTGAGAGATGAAGCGTGTCTGCGAGCGGGCTAGAAGGCGTCGGAGGGGGGCTGGGAGGGGAGGATGATGTCATCCAGGGCCTTCCAGGAACACCAGGACGGGGTACAATGCGGTGTTGGGCGAGCTGGCGTGCTTTGTGGGGCGGATGGGCAGAGGATAGTGGGGCAGAGGACTGTCGCGAGGCGGCGGGGCACGGTAGCGAGGCGGGGGCGGGTGGGAAATGGAGGGGAGAATGAATGGGAGATGAGGCTCGGACGCAGAGGCGTCGAATAATGCCAGGCGGCGGATGGCGGCGGGAGGACGTCGGACGCAAGCAAAAATAAAGTGCGGGGTGGGTGATGGCTAGAGGAACGTCGGCGCGACGGCGCAGGTGGGCTCTGGTTGGCTGGCTGGGCTGGGCTGGTGGGCCGGGAGCCGAGGGCCGTGGCAGAGAGGGCCGAGGAGAAGGCCAAAGAGTGGCCAAACGCGCGAGCACACTGCGAGCACTGGGCGAGCGCGGGCCGCGGCGAGTGGACGGCCGGGGACGCCCGTGCGTGGCGGAGAGGCGCCGGTGGCCGTGGCTCAGGCTGGTCTTCGCCGTCGCCATCGAGCGCCGACGTGCTCTGCGCGGGCGGTCTTCTGGCCCGGCCTGTCTGCCCGTCCCGTCGGTCGCCCTCCCTTTTCCCCCCGCGTCCGTCGCGTCCACTCTCTCCGGTCTCTCTCCGGTCTGTGTCCTCCTCGGCCGGCCACCGTCCCCAGACACCCCCCGCCCGTCCTGGTTCCTCTTCTCCTCCACCTTCCCCCCGCCCCGTCCCGCCTTGCCGGCCAGTCCTCCCCCCCGACCAACGAACAACCAACCAGTCTTTCCGCTTCCTTCCCCACACTTCCGCCACGACCTCCCGACCTTTCTCGCGCCCTCCGATGCTCTCTCTCGCCTCCTGATCTCCCTCATATCCTGCCCCGTTCTCTCGCTCTCCCCACGCCGTCCCGCACATGCGACGCATCGCTGCCGTCTTCGCTGGAAAGCGTTCAGACAAGTCCGACGCGGCCTCCACCGCACCCTCCACCAGGACAGACCGCTCCCAGCATACAACCAAGTCCTCCTCCAAGACGCGCTTCTTTCGCACCATCTCCAGAAAGACAAAGCCCCTCGATCCCGTCGTACAGCGCCTCAGCAGCACAGACAACCATCCTCCCTCCTCGTCCTCGTCCTCCAGCGGCGCACCCACCACTCCGGACGATGATCGCCGTTCCCTCCTGAGGGCACCCAAGGCTTGGCTCTCTCAGCCCGCGGACTCGCGTCTTGGTTCGTTCCACACCCTCGACTCCTCCCACGACTCCTCCCGCTTTGTTGTCTCTTCCCGCCCGTTGGCGGCCTCCCCGTCCACCCTCAACACCGACACCACCGATGATGACCTTTCCGAGGAGTCCTCCGTCGCCCCCGACCTCTCCAGACCACCGGAGCGCTCGACGCCTCTGACTGCTCTCCATTACCTCTTAGCTCAGACGTCACGCAGCCTCGCCCCTCCTTTTGCCCCTCCGCCGCTCGTTCACGTTCCGGGGTGCCCCGTCTATCCAAGATCGTCTAATTCTACGCGCGTTCTCCCTCGGCAAGAGAGCCTAGCATCCACCTTGCACCGCACCAGGCTCCAGAGGCGTTTACAAGACTCCGATCTCAGCTCTTCCGAACTACGCTCCATCGCGCCGTTTGCCGGCCATCGGTCCCCGCCGAGAGCACGCCTCTCCTTGCAGCTCGACGACACGGCCCCGCGCCCCGGGCACGTCAAACCCCATTCAGCGGGCCTCCGCAGGTGGGCAGACCGCCCGTGCTTCGAGGACAGGATGCTTGTGCTGCTCGCCGAGAATGTCCCGGCAGGCGTGAGCGGCGAGCCCCTGTGGACGCGTGTGGTGCCCGCGACAGACTGTGGGGTCGCCGCGCTCGAATTCTCCGAGCCCGTGGAGATCCTCGCGGGCTTCTACGACGAAGAGCTCTCCATGGAGAAGGCACAGGACGCCGCGAGCGACCCTACCCCAGCTGCTCCGTTCCTGGACTCGCTCTTGCGCCTCGACACGCAGCTACCGCTTAACTTCTCCGTCACGCTCTCGCGGTCGCCCGTGGACCCCAGCCCGCCCTCTCCTTCCGCTCCGCCAGCCATCACGGTCTCTTCTCAGCCACCTCCCGTCCCCGTGAAACCGGCACAGTCAGGTCAGTAGTCTTTGTTTCATATTCATCGCCCCGCGGTCGACGCTCAACCTTCGCACTAGCTATGCCCACGTCGCAGTCGTCGCGGCCGCAGACGTACAAGGCGACTCCCTCTCCGCTCAGAATGGAGGCCGTCTCAGCGTCGCCCCCCACTCCGAGCGCCGCATCTACTGTTAGTTTGCCTTCCCCCGCGAGCGTTCCCACCCCGACGAACGTGTCACTATCACTCGCTTCCCCGCCCCTATCGGCGGCGTCGGCGCCCGCTGTGCCGCTCAAACCCACGCTCAAGCAGGGCGTCCGGTTTGCCGAGGAGGAGAAGGAGGACGGCGTCCCCCTCGGGTACGTCATGCGCATCAAACAGAAACGTGAGGAGAAAGCCCGGTTCCTGCAGGCCGAGCGGGAACGGCGCAAGATCGAGGACGAGCGCAGACAACACGAGGAGGAGCGGCGCCGGTGGGAAGAGGAGCGCGCAAAGTGGGAGCGGGAGCGGCGCGCAATGGACGAGGAGCGCAGGCGGCGCGCGTACGCGGACGAAGTCGCTGCCGCGCGCTCGCGCAGGGAGAGTCAGCGGCTTGGCTTCAACAGCAACATGACTGGTGAGGGTCTTGCGACGGGCCAGTGGGACCGCGAGCGCAGCCGGCCCGAACCCCAGGCGTTTGGCGGGTCATACTCGCGCGCGGCGTACGACCCTGCAGCGGTGCATGCCCCGCGACAGTCGCCGTCCCGCCAGAACTCGGACTCGCCGCTGCCTCTGCCCAGGCCGTCGAGGCCGCAGGGTGGAGGGTCTGCATCAGGCTCAGGTTCGGGTTCTCCAGCGGACTCGCGCCCGAACAGCGTGTACGGCTCGGGCTCTGGCACCGGTTCAAGGCCGCCATCGATGTACTCGGCCGTGCCCACGCCGTCTTCGTCGCAGCAAGACATTCGTATCCGGGAACAGCGGGAACGACGCATGAGCGGTAGCCAGAGCCGCCGCAGCTCTATGGCCTCCGAGAGTGGCGGGTCCTGGCGACACTCGCAGGTGGTCCCCGTCCCCCCGATGCCCTCGATGTGGAACATGAACATGCCGCAAGTACCCATGTCCGCGATGCCGACGGGCATGCCGCTGCAGTCGATGCAGATGCAGGTGCCTATGTATGGCATGGGCATGGGCATGGACTCGATGCCGCTCCTCCCGCCCTCGGCGCCGTTCATGATGCAGTCGTACGGGCCTCGCCGACCCTCGAGCCAGAACAGCAACCACCGCCCCGCTCCGCAGCGTTCGCAGAGCTCGTCGCCTACGATGGGCAGACACAACCCTCTCCCCGCATCAGGCAGCTCGGATCGCGTCAATCGCCTGTCGTCCCATGCCCCCGCGTCCCCAGCGTCCGCGAGGGCGCCGTCACTCCCGCGATCAGAGGCGAGCCCTCGCTCAGCGCAGAGAGCCGGCCACCATCGCACGTCGAGCGGCGAAATTCCGCAACGTCCGTCTGCCGCGGGGAACCCCCGCGCGTACGGGGACGATCGGCGGAGCTCGCGGGCCCCCACGGGGGCGCCATCATCCCCAGCACCGGCGTCGACGTCGGGCTCGCGGCGTCCGACGCCGACGCACAGCGCTTCCATGCCTGCGCACCCGCCACCGTCGTTCAATCAGGCGCGGGCATCGTGGGCGACGCCGCACTCGGGCTTCGAGAATCTGAGCAGACCGGCGCAGGGCAAGCGACAGACGGTCATTTCGTGACGCCGTGTCGAGTGTCTTCCGTTCATCCTGTCGTCCTGTCCCCCGCCTTGCCCCGTCACGTTTACCCGTCACACCTTCCCCCTTCCCCGTCACCTCACCTCACGCCATCTCCCACCCGCACCTCCGTCATGAACCTTATCGCATACCATCGGACCCCGAACAATAGCAGTAGCACACACATCCCACATCCCCCACCGCCCACCCCGCAATCATAGTACGTACGCTCCCCAAAATCCCCCTAATAATGTCGGACGTTGGCGCTCGAACCCGCCCATCGTCGCTCATTGATACCTGACCTTTAGTCGTTCGTTTGCCGCATTTTCATCGCTTGCTGCCATGCACCGGCCCCTGTGTCGTCTTTTTTGTTTCTTGCATTTCTCTTCCAATCGGAATTTATTAACCACCACCACCGTCGCTGTGTCTGTTTGTCCGTCCGTAGTCTTACCCGTATTACGAATATACACCGTACGCACCCACGCATGCATTCATCCATACACCCTTTCATTCATCCATTCATTCATCGCCGCCCTTCCCCCGTTTCTATCCTGCCACGCCCTTGCCGTTCCCCTGGTCTCTCTTGCCTCAGTAGCTAGCGTCGTACATCACCGTGTCGTATTTTTCGTGTACACAATCGCACCGCGCGCGTGCACCCGCGCATCACCTCGCACACGGCATTTGGTTTGGACAAGTTCGCCGCGCCTCCCGGCGCCGCTGCACTGCCGCGAGCACGTTCGATGCTTGGAGGTCGGCGCTGGGGACCATGTACATGCGCACGCTGTCGCTTTGGTCTGCCGCTGTTCGTCGTCGCCGCGGTATCCGGACGTGTCGTCCGTGCGGTCCTCCTCCGCCGTCTATCCCCGTACGTCATCAGGTGTCTGTCATTATTCCCGTCCCGCGTCTCCGCTGTAGAGTCTCTCAGGTTCTCCGTCCCGATACCGTACAGTACCAGTAATATCCTTGTAAGAACTCCTTCACGCCCGATCTCCTTCCCTCATTTTCTCCTCTCGCCGTGGTATAGGATTTTTTATCGGGACCCAGTCCCGGATGAGAAAGTGGTAAGACCAGGCACGGCATGGTTAAACGGGCGTGTGTTCCGACGTCGCGCGTAACGGATTACTTATTGAACACATTTTTCCAGAGCTGCCACTCGAATGCCGCGCGCAACGTAGGCTGTAGCGACTATCATTCGCGATGATGCTGTACCCAGCTCAGGCCTCACTTTGACCTATCTCACACGTTGAGTGCTGAACGCGCGGCGTGGTTCCACAGACCTCAAATGATCTTCTCCGGTTTGAGTTCAATGTTCCGCTCACGAACTCTGCTGCAAGCTTTCTGGAGTTCATTCAGAAGTTGCCTTAGCATCCCGCGGTAAGTTCATATCGCCTTCGTATCCATTCCTGGTTCTTAATGATTCCACTGGGCAAATCATACGACGCGAGGCTGTGGCAGGGGGGCGGCATCATGCATATAATCAAATATATGTTGAAGCCCTCATGATAGGTCTCTCCCCCCCCATTCGGATCCCGGATCCCGCAGCTCAGGTTGTACCTACGGTTACTCTGCTATAATCCTCTTCGATATCTGTCCGTCACTAAGACCAGGAAGCAGTTCCAAAAGCTAAGGAGGCATTCTCCAACTCCACAGAGACCTGAAGCCACTAACAGAAAGGCTTAGTACTCCGAGCGCCTTTCAATCCAACTCCCAAATCCGCTCTGTCGGGTCATATGCCGCTTTCCTGGAGGCTTGGCTGCTATAACGAGCTAGCAGCCACGTGTGAGTTTGATACAAATTTTTTCGATTCTTCTACTTACAGGGCCTAGACGCTCCATACACATGTCCAGAAATATTGAGTGCGTACAACTCGTCTCTAGGATGAGTATGTACGCTGACTGTGCAATGGCACGACGCCCCTGCCAGGGACCGTGTCGAGTCTCCATGAAGCAAACATGTTCGATTCGGCGTACAGAGAAAGAGACTCTCGTGCCATATGACACTCAGACTTAGTAGCCTCGAAGCCTCTGATCCGATGACAAGTTCATGATAAGGCTGCCCGAGGGAGGGAGCCAGAGGTACAGGGAAAGGGTTGTGAGGGTATTGGGAGGTAAGTGAATGAGTAGTCAGGGTCTCATCGCGCCTAGAAGACGTTTACCAAGATATATTAAAATCGTCGGGGGGATTGGCCGTCCTCGAACGCCTCCCTTCTTGTCCAATGATCCTATGAAATAGTTCAGGCACTGAGAAGTAGGTGTGGCGTGGCTCCGCAGGCTAGAAGTTATCTTCGCCAGCATGTGTCCAAATTTGAACGTTGTACAATTGAATCGCACGCAGCATATCAGATATATTGAGACCAGGAGCTGATGCAACTTCGACAGAAAATATTGCTGCCTTTACGACATGCCGGTAGAAGAAACGATTTGAAAACGGGAACGATTGCACATTCTCATGACAGGGCCCCATACTTGTTCCGTCATGCGCGCCTCAATGTGACGTGAGTACTCAATAACCTCTTGGTACAAGACAATCCAAAGATTGACATTTGCATCTCGCGTTCCCATATCTCCCCACAGCCAGCACCTCAGTAACATGGAGGAATATGTCTCTCCTTTCTTTGCCTTCGTTATGCTCCTAGTCATACTGGTCACCACTCGCATTCGCTCTCACACCATATGGAGGGCGCGCACTCGAGGGCTTTCTTTACCTCCAGGGCCACAGCCTCTTCCGATAGTAGGCAATCTCTTCAACATGCCTACGTACAAACCCTGGTATGCGCTTCAGAAGCTTTCACTGCAATACGGTGAGCATGTTACCACATTCCTTTCAATAACCGGAACTTCTGACTGCTGGGATCCGTGGTGAAGGTAATGTCATGCATTTCAGATGTCTGGGACAGTCTTTCGTTGTCCTCAGCAATTCGGATGTAATGGACGACCTCCTCAATAAACGGTCATTCACTACGTCCGATCGCAAGCAGTCACCCCTCATCGAACTGTGTGTCCTTTCTGAACACGATCTTCTCATGTACGCGGTATGCTGATCGCCCACTGTCCGCAGCTCAGGCCAAGCAGACATGTTTTCTCTCATGCCATATGGTCCACGATGGCGGCGTTATAGGCGTGTCTTTTGGCAATATTTTCACCAGAACGCCTGCTCGGCATATCGTTCAGTTCAAAGAACTACAACACACATTTTTCTCGACGGGCTTCTGGCCAATCCTGAGCAGGCAGCGGAACTGATTCGGTAGTGCGTAGGATTACTCCTACCGTCGGTAAATGAAAGGGCTCAAGTTTATACTGACGTGTGAACGCGGATGACAGCACATTTAGCGCATCAGCTCTCAAAGCCGTGTACGGCATAGTTGCGGAAGAGAATCACGACAACTTCGTGGATATGCTCGAAACTCAGCTCAAGGCAATCTCCGAGTCTTCTGTCGCAGGAAAGTTCATCGTCGAATACATTCCTTTCCTCAAGAAAATACCCGTTTGGTTTCCGGGAGCTCAGTCTCAAAGGCTGTTTAAGAAGTGGCAAGCTGCGAGTGCTGTCGCCATTGATGCGCCGTACCAGTATGCAGTGGATCATATGGTGGGCATACCGTTTTGCTCCTTGATGAAGGCTACATTATCTGAGCTACGGCCATTACTAGGATAGTCCTGTCGTACAAAGGTCGGTGCTTGCGCAGCTCCTCGTGCGAGAAGGCCTTCTTGCGAACGATCCGGTTGTCAAGAACGTTGCTGCAATAGCAGTAGAAGGTGGCGCTGACACAGTGAGCTAACTATCCACGGTCCTCGGCTTGCCGGATGGGCTTACGTCAGAGACTTCAGACTGTCTCGACCATACAGGGTGCATGCCTCGCGCTCTCACTCTATCCCGCTGCTCTCAAAGCAGTCCAGGCTGAGCTTGATGCCGTCGTCGGCCCTAATCGCATGCCCGATTTCGACGACGAGAGTGCTCTCGTCTACATGCGCGCGACAATCATGGAAGCACTCCGGTGGCACAACGTCACGCCGCTCGGCGTTGGACACCTCACGACAGCAGACGAAGAGTTGTGTGGATGGTTTGTCCCGAAAGGTACCGTCGTACTTCCGAATATCTGGTATGTGCACTTGTAGCAGATGATGAGGTGATGAACCCAATGAAGAAGCAGGGCATGCATGCACGACCCCGTTGTTTATCCCAACCCCGAGCGGTTCAGTCCCGAGAGGTTCATTCGTGACGGCAAGATAGACGAAAGCGTTCCAAGCCCTCTTGATGTAGTCTTTGGTTTTGGTAGAAGGTGCGTACAGGTCGTCGCTAGCAAGTTCGCTTCTCGTGCACCGATCACGTCCCACATAGAATCTGCCCCGGCCGCTATTTTGGTCGGGCAGGGCTCTTTATCACTATTGCCTCCATCCTGCATGTCTTCGACATTGCTCCTGCAATCGATGAAGATGGTGCCCCCGTTGAGATCAAGCACGAGCAAACGGACGGATTGCTATCGTACGTACTTTGGATATATACACGCATATGCGGCATGCGGCACTGTGAGGCAGGCTGATTTAACTCATAGGTTTCCTGCGGACTGTCGATGCACGATCAAACCTCGCTCTGCAGAGTCAGCAGCTTTGGTTCGCAAGTATGCTACGATGGCCCGCCGTGAAACCCAAGAACACTTGTGAGATTAAGTAGTACTTGTAACATGCTGTTCGGGATAGCCTCGAGGCACTTAAGCAGATGTGGGACTCGCTCTCTATGTACTCACTGGGCCGTGCACAGTGCACAGCCCAGGCCGGCGCGAATGGGGTAAGTAAGAGGACCGACTGTAGATCTTGGGCGCCACTAGCAGGTGCCAGGATCGCTACGAGCGAATTAACGAGGGTGTCTCGTCGATCTTTCATAAACGACGGTCGCGACGAACAGCGACGTCTGCTGCGCACATCATATCAACGACACTTCCGTACTTGAGATGAATCTCTCATACTTATCACTCACGATCCCCACGATCATAGGATTTGGAACTTCCTTAGCTATCAAAATGGAAGTAGAGCCGTTCCCATAACCCATGCCTTTGGGCCATTTCGGAGGGTTACGGGTTATGAGAGATTCATCTGCAGTACATGTACGAACTTGGCCACCCCAAAATTGATTGATGGTTGGATTGTCCAGTCGGGCTGTATTATGGGGCACATCAACCATACTCGTCTCGGGGTCATCCCCAGCTGGAGTTACGGCCGAAGGCGAGAAGGGTTCGGTCGGCACAAAATGGCGCGTTGCTTGTCGGGCAATCTAAAGATAGTAGGATGGTGAAAACATGGTCCCCGCTACGGAATGTTCGTAAGAGTAAGCTACAGAATAGAAGTCCGTGAAGAGAGAGGAAGAGGAAAATTACGTGCTCGGGTAGCCATATCATAGTTGCTCTGGAATCGCCCCACAGCTCTCCCGGCCCTTTAGCAGAACACCGCTCAGTGACCCGCGACGTCGTCGTACTTCTCGTCGGTGGGCACACGCGTACGGCCCGCCATCTCGGGGCGGACGTAGTAGCGGTTCGCGCGTTCAGCTCCACGGCGGCGACGGCCTACGAGCCAGACCGCACCGAGAACGAGGTAGCCGAGACCCATGACACCGACGACCGCGATGAGCGCGATGAGGACGGTATTTGAGACGTGCGAAGAGCCGACGATGGTTGCCGAGTCCTCAGCGATCGCACCGAAGACGTTGCCGGTTTGTACGGATGGGTCGCGCGAGTAGTGCGTCGAGGTCGTGGTCGCGCCGTCGGGGCCGTACACCTTAGTCGCGCTCGCGGGCCACGTCGATGCGGTCACGGAAGGGAGGGCATTTGCCGAGACGCGGGGCTGACGCTGGTTGGTCGTCTGGCCCTGGCGCTTGATGCCACACCGGTCAAGGCACTCCTGGCGGCCAAGGGCAAGATTGTCAGGGATCTAAGAAGGAGAGAAATGAGTATATATGCCATAGCTAGAGGGTTAGATAGGACGCACCATAGCCTCAACCCAAGCAACTTCCTCGACACCAAGGTCACCGAGTGAAGCGGCGACAACGTCAGGGGGAAGACCGAAGTAGCGCTGAGCCATGGACTCGACACCGGGGTCCTCGTTATTGAGAGCAGCTGTAGATCTGGGGTGAGAAGTGGTAGAAAAAATCGTCTGAACTCTTCTTACCAACGAACATGACGGGGTCGCAGAGTTCGTTCTGCTGGTAGTGGATTGAACCCTGGAGGAAGACCTGGGCAGAGCCGGCCTGGAGGGTGTTGAACACAAAGCGAGCACCATTCTCAGCGATCATGCCGGCCGTAATGGTGCCGTTCACGAGATAGAGCATCTCCGTCGCACGAGGGTGCGTGTGAGGAGTGTTCATGCCGCATGGCTCCAAGAACCCAAGGGTCATTGCCAGACCTGAACCCATAGAGTTAGAGTCGGCAAGAGCATCTCGGGGCCAGAACATGTGTACTGACCATTGTTGACAAGGACGGGGAAGTTGGCAACGCTAGCACCGATGGTGGTACCACCGGCAGACTTCGCAGCTGTCGCATTGAAGAAGTTAAAGGTGAACTAGTACGAGAGCGGCGGTCAACATATTGAAAGATTCTCAGCGGAGAGTGCGGCGCTCACGTCCGAGTCGTTGAGGGCGTTTATACGTTCGACTTGCGTGGCAGCGTTCCTAAGGGCAGCGAGCTTAACCTCAGCAGGAGAGGCTGCAGCAAAAGCGTAGGCAGCGATTGCCAGGGGGACAAATAGAGACGAGAACATGATAGAAGAAGAGGGATTACGAGGGAAGTCTTAAAGATAAGAGAAAGGACGAGAGCGGGGTGCCATCCGTCGTTCGTCGATCCTCTCTTTTATCTAGTCGCGGTCATAGGTCTTTCCCCAGGAGTTCGGTATGTTCGGGGTGCGCTAGAGTGAGACTCGCCCCGATAGGACCCTTGCTCGCTGTCATCAAGGCGCGCTCATGGGCGCACCTGCGTGCACCGGCCAGGTCGTCGGGCGGCACTCAAGCGCCGTGCTAGCCAAAAACAAGGCCTTGGGCACGGGGCGGACCCCACCCGACGTGGCCGATAGCGATGAAGCTCAGGGGGTCGGCCAACCCGCTCTGTACGCGAGCCAGTGAGGCTGCGCGTTCCAGGCGCTGTTATTTGTCTCGCGCGCGCGAGGCCACGGGGGAGACGCGTCAGAGCGGGAGTTTGCAGGGGCGAATCCGATTCGCTGTTCGGTGTCAATCCTTCTTCTCGGACCCGTAGGGCGTTGAGATCCATCAAAGTCAGCGCGCAATGGTCGGCTTTTCAGCGCTGATTTTGTTTATGTACGAAGGGCCGTGGCTTGACCGGGAGTTGATAGCGCAATGATGCGTGTGCTGGCACAAGGAACATGTACGACAGCTTGTACGAAATCTGTACATGTGTTGGCAGTGTTCCGTCGGCGGCGGCGGCGGAAAGGCGGAAGACAAACCGAGCGGGAGGCGCGTTTATTTCCGACTGTTATTGTGTCGTTGAACAAGAGCGAGGAACGGAGAAGGCGTCACGGAGGGACTCAGGACCATGCGAGAGCCACGTGCAAGACCAATTCAGGAAGCGCCTCTGAAGTCAGCACAGACCTGTGCAGACCTGTGCCGGCGTGGACTGAACCTGTCGATCCCATTTCATCTCTGTGGCCCGAGGGACGCGTCAGCACCCGACGCCCGACGTTTGCAAGCTGGTAACCCGACAATCCTCACGCCGAGATGGTCACTAACATCATATTGGGGAGCCATCGTGCCTGACAGACATGGAGTTAGCAGAAAACCGGCTATGCGAAGATTCACCAGCGCGCATCTGACGAGGCGGCGACTCACTGGCCATTCACCTGTGGAGTGCTAAATCCATCCAGAACTACGGTTTTTCTTCTAGAGGCTCTTCTCCGCGCTCTCTCCTCCTCACGGTCTCCCACCAACGCGCGACCCTTCTCTCGAAGCGTTCGACGACGCTTGAGACATACACTGGTTCAACGCCGGCCCATCGTGCTGCAGTGGAGTTGAGGAGTTCGAGATCTTCGGGAAGTGAACCGAGGATATCCTGTGAGTTATAAATGGGGTACTGCTCTCCCGGCCTGAGGGAATCTTCGCCCGTAGAGATAGCGTTCGCTGTCTTAAAGGGGACATTCGGTTGTCTCTCATCGTCCCTCAAGCCCGTTGTGCCAGTTCTGCCGAGGAGCAAGAAATTGTCTGTGGTGGCATTTCGGGCTGTATTGTAATAGACGATCAGCACTTGTAAGACGCGGCAAATAGTGAGCACGTACGGGGCATCCGGTCTTCCCGGGGAAGGAGGGCCTTCTCGCAGAACTCCAAGTATGCGTCCATCAAAGCGTCGTCCATGTCTAGCACAGATCTGCTAGTACAGAGTGTCTCCATTCAGTGCACAGCTATCGAGCGCCCTGAGGATGAGCGCCTTTGGAACAGGACGCACGTAGTGGTCTCCATGGAAAACGGAGGGAGCGGTTTCACATCGTGCGCCTCTGCCTCCTTGATGGCCTCAATAAGTTCCGATAGGGCGGGGAGAACAGTGGCAGGATCGGCCGGTTCGCTTGGCTGCCTGCCATACGCGTCGCGTGCAAAGTCAGCACGTAAAAAGATGAGCTAGCATGATGGTCGAAAAATACCTCGGCTTCCCATCCATGCCATAGACGAGTTTCATGACTACAATAACGGAGGCAACCAATGCGACCTCGGGCACCGCACTGTCCTGCTTGTGCCATATGGGGTCTTTCTTCTTCGTACGCACCAACGCCGGCGCGAGGGACTTGTGCAACGTGAGCGGGACGGAGACGCGGCGCGCCAGCTTCTTGGCGAGCATGTACAGCACCGCTGTAGGCATAGTCGTCGGTCATTTCGGGCACTTGAAACAGCGCACTGTACTCACGTGTGCCTTGCAGGCACCGCACTGCTTTCCAGAGGATCGGCGCGGCGTTCATCTCGGGTGTGTAGATCTCATAAGAGGTGTAAAGAAGCTTCGCCAGTCGAGACGCCAAGCGATGTATAGTGAGTGCTGACGGGGAGTGCTACCAACAAGTCATTTGAGATGTGAGTGGTGAATATAGTTGTCAGAGTGTCCTTACTCGTGGAGAAAGCGCTCTGGTTGTGTATTTCGTGAGATGTCTTGTCATGTCTTCTGGAAAGAGCCGAAGTGCATCCAAATAGGGCAGATCGTAAGCCTCGATAAGCCTACGCTATTGTCAGTATGGGCTTCAAGCAGAGCAACTGACTTCACTAACCTCACGAAATCAATGTACATGACCGGAATCCTTAACGTCCAGCATGCAACCACTAGCACAGAGACAGTGCTAGCAGGGGCATCAATCTGTCCAAAATTGCGTCGCTTCTTGACGGCAGGGATCGACGCCCTGCGCTTGGCCTTCTCTACTGGGTCTTCCTCTTCTTCGCCTTCCGACGGCGATTCGGAGTTTTCCCGCATCAGCGCCTCCAACTCTTCGTCTCGGTCGGAACCTCCGTCGTCCGAGCTTGAGGATGACGAGGACGATGAGGCGGCGCTTCCCTCGCTACCGCTATCTGACTCGTGGTCGTTCTCGTCGGCACTCTCTTCTGTATCTGGGTGTGGTTTTGTACTCCCACCCTGCAACTCGTCTTGGAGATGCAGGAGGGGTGCAGGAACAGGGGGGTTGGGAAGTAGCGAAAGATGGAGAGCCCAGATTTCCCTGCAGACTGTCTGAAGGATGGTTAATCATCTCTGCCTTGCAGTCATCGTTGGTGACTTTCTACCTCAAAGTCGGGGGGAAGATCCCACATTCGAGTGAGGGTCGAGATTTGCATCCGTAGCATCAGCTGCAGGCACTGAAAGTAGTGGAAGCGCGCTCGCTCGCCATGGTACACTAAACGAGGCGCGCCATCAGCTGTATCGCGTACTTGAAAAGAGACAATGAGACTGACATCTAGGGTCGGCTCTATTACGCTTGTCTCTCTTCCTAGTCGACTTGAGGGTCCGCTTGCGCACCGCGTGAGGTCCCAGTTCCGTGACCTCCCTCGTCTCGTTTCTATAATTCTGCAGTGAGTCTCAGAGATGTGCTAAAGGCAGACATCTCGTTTTACGGCTCACCTGTAGGACGTGACCCTCACTACATGTGATGAGGCCGCTCGCCGGTTCCTTATGCCATTGTTTTGAGCCGCAAACGGGGCACTTCCTTCGCGGGGCCATGTTGATCCGGTATACTGGATTGTGTGCCCGGTACGGACAGGCAGGTAACCAGGAGCGGTGGCAAACACGACAAAACAGCGGTACTAACCCTGCAAGTAGCGCCCGCTGTAGCTCTCACGGGGTGTTGTAGATTAGATAACCACGTGGCTGGATTGAACTCACCCACTCGGTGCAGTGCTCGCCAGCACGTCCATCTCGCCCCTCCCTTCCTTGCCTTTCTTGCGGTTAGCGGCAGAACGGTCGCACAACCCTTACAAATATGAGGGTTCTTCACCTCATTGCATTCTTGGCAGTTCTGGTAACGGCCGTGGTCGCGTACGTTCTCCATACACTACTGAGCACGAACGCCGTTGACGTGTAACTTTGAACGCGGCCGGGCATTCAGTTGGACCAAGGTGCGCATACACGCGAAGCTCTTGGCAGCTCGGGTTTTGATGTTCTGCGCAGGAAGATCACGAAATATTTGACCTCGTCAGCGCGTTGGAGGGTGCTGAAGGTGAGCGCGTCGCTGTCGTCCTGCCTCGTTCGTACTCGTCCGCCGTTCACTCATGCCGGCAACGCACTAGGCAAGGGCACGACATTCTACTCGTGGCTAGACGTTCCACACACCGCTTCCACATCGGAAATCTCGAAGGCGTACAGGAAGAAAAGTTTGCAGCTCCAGTGAGTCAGTCCTTCTCGCCGCAACGCTCTTTCTGCTTGCCCTTGCCCCGTTCGCGCACGGAGAACTGACGCGATCGTCGCGACACTCACAGCCCGGACAAGAACAAGGGCGTTAAGGGGGCACATGAGCGGTTTGCACGACTGGGCGTCGTCGCGGCTATTCTGAGGAGCCCAGAGAAACGCGAGCGGTGAGTTCCCGGATCGCTGCTCACGAGACGTGCAAAATTTTGTGCTCATTAATCACTCCACCACTAGCTACGACTTCTTCTACAAGAACGGCGTGCCGGTGTGGAGGGGAACCGGCTACTATTATTCTAGATTCCGTCCTGGTCTCGGGGTAAGAGACCGGATCTTTCTGCAGCGCATTAAGTTCGGATGCTAACGGGACTGGAAACGCACGGCAGACTGTACTTGTGTTCTTGGTCTTGACGTCTTCCGGGCTACAGTACATCGTTCAGAGATTGAACTATAATCGGGACCTGCAGCGCATCGAATGGATCGTTGAACAGGCGCGCACGTCTGCGTGGGGTTCTAAGATGACGCCGCAG
Organism: Grammothele lineata; assembly: GCA_002150815.3. Taxonomy (NCBI): domain Eukaryota; kingdom Fungi; phylum Basidiomycota; class Agaricomycetes; order Polyporales; family Polyporaceae; genus Grammothele; species Grammothele lineata. The sequence continues at coordinate 50,131 of NDFF03000018.1, forward strand.
GAAGGGCAGAGGAAGGTAAGTTATTTTTCTTGGGTGAGGTACACTCGGAATCGCGGGGACTGAACGGAGAAATTCCGAATTGTCTTAGGTCAAGGTAAATTTGGGAGGTTCGCCGCGCATCGACGAAGATGGGAACGTGTCGCCCGGGAGGATGGTGGACATGGTCGTCGAAGGCCAAGATGTCTACATTGTGAGTCGATTCTGGGCCAGGTTCGGCGGCATTGTGTCATGGCTAAAGCCGCGCCACAGCTGGAGGAAGATGGCAGTTTGCTGCCGGTGTCGAGCGAGACTGCCGTAGCTCCATCGATCAAGAGGACGTGGTTCCTGTCCCTTGTGACCTCGATGCTGGGAAAAGTGGCTAGGCGCGATGGAGGAGCGATAGATGGGGGGAGCGCGGAGGAGGGCGAGTCGACGGAGGACGGGGTGTCTACGGCGGGGTCGGACGTGCCTGGGAGCGGGTCGGTGACTCCGAAGGAGGGCGGGGCGGGTCGGGTGCGGGTGGCGGCGGCGACGATGGCGGGGGGCCGGAGGAGAAAGGCGGTGAGGAAGAAGTGATGATGGCTGGCGCTGGCGGGATGGGCGGGGCAGCGCCGGGCCGCGGCTGCTTATCTACGGAGCGAGTACTGTTTTAGCAATGAGTCCTCCGTCGGTCGTCCGGTTCACCCGCAGTCGAGGGCCAAGGCCGCCCCGCCAAACGCGTCTGAAGGCGTCGGGTGGGCGCGTCGGGGCTCGCACGCCGTGTTTCGCCTCCGCTTCGTCGGACGAGGCGAGCGCGGGGCGGGCAGCGCAGGCCAGGCCCCACAGAGTGCGCACCGCCGGATGGGGCCGTTGGCGTCGGGCGCAGCGTTGGCAGCGGGCGATAGGGCGGGGCTGGCGTTGGCTGGCGGGGCTGGGCGAGGCGGAGCGCGTCTCGGACGGGGACCGGCGCCAGCGATCTGCTCGCTCTCGGCTAGATGCGGCGTCCCCCTGATAAGAGGCCTACCCCACCCAAATACATATAAACACGAGTTCTTGACTCGACTCGTCTCTAGCTCTCTTCCTCCATCGCCCTCACAGTCTTTGCATCGCGTCCATCATGTCCCACCAGTACCGCCCTGACCTCCTTGCTCCCTACCTTGCGCTCCCCCAGGGCGACAAGGTCCAGGCTGAGTGTCCGTCTCTAATCCGCCTCTGCGATTCCTGCAAACTGATTAGTTCCGCAACACAGACGTCTGGATCGACGGCGATGGTGGTCTCCGCTCCAAGACCACGGTGAGTCTTCGCTCATGCACCCCCTCGCCATCTAGTACTACCCCCACAATGCGAGCCAAAAGCCTAACTTTGCCCGCAGACCGTCACCAAGAAGGTCACCGACATCGGTACCCTCCGCATCTGGGACTTCGATGGCTCCTCCACCAACCAGGCTCCGGGCAACGACTCGGATGTCTACCTCCGTCCCGCCGCCATATTCAAGGACCCCTTCCGCGGTGGCGACAACATCCTCGTCCTCGCCGAGTGCTATAACAACGACGGCACCCCCAACAGGACCAACTACCGTCACCACGCCGCCAAGGTCATGGAGCAGGCCAAGGAGCAGGTCCCCTGGTTCGGTATTGAGCAGGAGTACACCCTCTTTGACATGGATGGCACGCCGTACGGTTGGCCGAAGGGCGGTTTCCCCGGCCCCCAGGGCCCCTACTACTGCGGTGCTGGTGCGTTTCACACGACTGCTGGAAGCTCTGCTCTGCGGTCTGACGTTCGCGGAACTTAATTGATCTCCAGGTGCGGGCAAGGTCTTTGCCCGTGACCTGATCGAGGCTCACTACCGCGCCTGCCTCTACGCCGGCGTCAACATCTCGGGTATCAACGCCGAGGTCATGCCCTCCCAGTGGGAGTTCCAGGTCGGGCCTTGCGAGGGTATTTCCATGGGTGACCACCTCTGGATGGCACGCTACCTTCTCGTCCGCATCGCCGAGCAGTGGGGCATCAAGGTCTCCTTCCACCCGAAGCCCCTCCAGGGCGACTGGAACGGTGCCGGCTGCCACACTAACTACTCGACCAAGGCGATGCGCGAGCCCGGAGGCATGAAGTTCATCGAGGACGCAATCGCTAAGATGTCCAAGCGCCATTCCGAACACATCGCCGTTTACGGTGAGGACAACGACATGCGTCTCACCGGCCGCCACGAGACCGGCCACATTGGCACCTTCACCTCGGGTGTCGCCAACCGCGGTGCTTCCATCCGTATCCCCCGTCATGTCGGTGCGCAGGGTTACGGCTACCTCGAGGACCGCCGCCCCGCGTCCAACATCGGTAAGTTTTTTCCTCATGAAGTCGCTGGTCATATGCTGATCTCCTGCAATAGACCCTTACCGCGTGACCAGCATCATCGTCGAGACGACTTGCCTCGACAAGTAGAATGACCGCAGTAGACGTCGCCGTGGCAAAATTGAGGGCAGTGTGTATAGGATGATCGTATCGGGTAGCTAGCAGTTCAAACCTATTGTAATACAAAGATCAAGAAATCCGCTCTCATCGTCGTACATCGTACAAGCGTGAACGCGTGAGCCTAGCATGCAGCGAAAATTTACAATCAGTCCCACGACGGCGGGTATGTGTAGCGTAGGACGAACAACTCGAGATCGTGAACTGAGCGGGCATTATACAGAGTTAGACCGGAATGCTTCTGTCTTTCGTAAAACAGCGTAGCAAATAGACAACATTTCCTTCGGTAACGGGGAGGGCGACGGAGACGATTAAAATGGAGAGTTGACAATTCCAGATCTACTCGTGCTGGCGCGGGGAGGGGCGAGCGAGGCCCGCGTCGGTCGCTTCAGGCTCTTCTTGTTGATCGACAGCACGTTGTCCGGCAGCGCAACAATCTGGGGGAGAAAGCGGGCGAGTCAGCCACGAAGGCAAGGCGACGCTCGCGCGGCAGGCGCAACGGGTAGGACGTACGATCTCCTTGTCATCGCCGAACTTGAAGTTGTCCTGGACGACCTCCTCCGGGTACCACTTGATCTCGTACTTGTCAAGCTGGCCCTTCCTCACCTTGGCAAAGTCCCACGCGACGACGTATTTTCCGGTCGACGTAACGATCGCGTTCTCTTCCTTGCCATCGTCACCCATGTTGAACCTGTAACAAGTGCCAGCGGGAGATCAGTATAGATGCGAGAAATGTCAAGAAGGACAGTGGGGAGGGGTGACAGGACGCACCTCGCGGGAGTGAAGGAGACAGCATGACCCATGTACGCAGCGTGCTCTGCGCGGAGCTGTAGGCGGCGCGGTATCGGCTTCGCGTTTGCAGGGAATGAGCGATCAAAGCCGAGCTGGCCCGTGTACCGTCCTTCGCCAATGAGTGTATCGATGAGGAGAAGGTACGTCTTGGTCGTTGCGACGATCCAGCGGCCGTTCGCGGATACGTCAATGCCCGTGATCGGGTCCCCGAGCGGAGGCAGCGCCGTCTTCGCGTTCTTGCCGATCGAGTCGAACATCCGGATGTCGCCCTTCTCGCTCGCGACCGCGAGCTTGCCGCCCTCGGTTGTCGCGACGCCTGAGAACGCGTTCTTAGACGCATACTGTTTATACTGGCTGTCAACGAGTTTGCTGCCCGACACACGCGGGTCGATCCGGAAGAGCGCGTTGTGCGAGATGCCGACGACGGTCTGCTCGGGCGTCATCTGCGCGAACTTGTTATCTGGCGCGATGTGCCCGACAGAGATGTCGTCGTGGACCTTCCACTCCTCGACGATCTTGCCGGTCTCGATGTCGAGCTCGTACAGCGAGTGCTGTTCCGTGGGGTTCATGAGGATCATCTTCGAGTCTTGGTCGTGGAGCATGATCTACAAAACCAGTGAGTGATGGGCACACGCTCATGATGATTCGCTGAGGCGCACCTGTTTGGGCGAGAACGACTTGCCCTTGGTTGTCTGTACCTTGCCGACTGTATTCCCGTACTTGACCTGGCCTTGGCCCGTGTGACTGAACATGGTGATCTTGTCACCTCGCACAACAAACGACCGGTCACCTTTATAACCGACAGTGAGGAGCTTGTTACGGCCGCCCGGCAACTTTGCGCCCTCCTCGTCATCTTCGGGGTAGTCCTCCTCTTCCTCCTCGTCCTCACTCTTGTCTACGAGGGGGTGAATGGGTGTTACCCAGTGTACGCCAGTGAAATAGGCCTACCTAGCTCTTCTGCTACGGCGTCTTCTTCGTCCTCCTCATCTTCAACATCTTTCATCTCAACGTCCTCGGTGTTGGAACTCATAATGTAATTCTGCTCATCATGCTGTAGACATCAAGTTGTTAGCGCTACTCCACACGAAACCATGTCAACGAATACCTACTTTGGCTTTGCTCCAAGGAAGCTCGTTTGCTGCTTCCCACAGTGCCCGAGTCATGGCCAGGGTGAACTCCTTATACAATTCTTCCGTCTCGAAACGCAAGCACCAACTCTGCCCTACACCCGCTTGATTCATGTAGTTCCACGTGAAGCCCAGTACTTGTGTTGCCCAGCGCTGGTTCATCTCGGATGAGATCTTGTGTGCGAGAACTTGTCCATCCGTGCTCGATGCGACAAGCCAATAGTCATACGGGCCGTTAGACAGGTTCTGTACGATCCGCGCGACCACATCGCCCTGCTTGTCATACACTTGGGTGTCCCAGTCCCAAAGGTTCAGCTCTGCGACGTCGGAGAAGATGGCGGGCATATTGGGGTCGGTTTCGGAGACGAGAGCGCGGAGAGGCTCTTCCGTCGAAGTGGCTGTTGAAGAGCTAGCGACCGTGGCCTCCTCCGCGGGCGTCTCAATAGACTTTGAGCCTGACGCCTTCCGAGAAGTCTTTGTTTTCGACTTCTTTGCTGCGGGAGGCCTAAAATCGGGGTCAGCTAGACAACGAATCTCTTGCACGCTATACGCACTGCCAAATAAATTCTTGTAGATCTGCGTCTGACGTATTGTCCGCACTTGTACGGTACTTGGCCTCGTACATGGCGCGATACATGCACGTCTCAAAGAACGCCCTTGTAGGCTCATTCGTTCCCGAGGCAACAAACTCAAAAAGCTCGTCTTCATCCCCTTGCAGGTCGCGCCACATGAATGCCGGTTCGTTATCGACTGTTGTTCCTGTGCGAAACTGCAGATCTTCACAAATCAAGAAAGTACGTTCATCGTCAGCTAAAAAAGGACGGTTAGTAATGATACTAGCAGCACAGGTCGCGCATTAGGCCACTGGCCCTCCACGACGCTCATAGGACGCCATTGGAAGGGGGGCACATGTTTGTGTTTCTCCGTAGGTATATATGGCGGTTCGAAACGACGATTAGGAATGGATGGAATAGGAATGGATGAGATAGTGTAGAACCATTTGGGAGATTGAGGGCGTAAATTTCCAACTAACGATTGCCGAAGCAATCAATTCCCCAATAGCAAGAAGGGACTCACTCTCATCCTCATCTTCGAGCAACTCCTGATCTCCGTCCTCGAACACGCGCGTGATAACGAGGTTAAATGCGTGCTCCGCTGAGGGCACCCTGCGGATAGTCGCCATGGCGTCATTGTACCTACAATCCCGTTCCGCGCGACCTGGTCAGTTCCGGGCCGCCTCTGTACACCAAAGAAGACCGGAAGAGAAAAATCAGTAAGGGCGGGCACTCACAGGCACTCGCGCCCACCGCGAACGGCCTCTGAGCGAACGAGGAAGAGTTGGCCCTCGGATATCTTCACGACCTCGGCCGCATTGGGATCGTCTGCGATAGGGGCGATGATGTCAGGACGGGCGGCGGGGGCGCACAGTATCTCTCGCGCACGGCGCGCGGGGGCTCACGCACGCCAGACTTTGCCTAGGACTGGCGGACGCGGGTCAGCGGTGGGTTCGCGCGGGCAGCAGAGGGGGTGTGCGCACGGCTTCTGAAGATATTCATGGTGGGCGTATGCGGAGAAGGAGCAATTATCGCAGCCTCGGGCAGACGCGCCGCTCGAGTGGGGGCGTGACCTTCGCGGTGTGACTGTCCCTTGGCGCGTCGATCACGAGATGTGAGGTCACGGCGCGTCTGCCGACTCAGATAGCGTTCAAGGTCACTGAACATCATCAATGATTTACTGAGTCGTTTGAAGTGGCCACGGTGCAGCCATCCCAATAGGACGAAATGTCAGCAGCTCGTTTCGCTACCCCACCACTTACTTCTTTCTCAGGTAAGCAGATCGATCCACTTTTCTTGCAGGCGTACGCCTTGAATGCTGAGCCGAAGCATCTCCAGCCAGAGAGCCTGTGACACCCGACTCCGGACTGCGTGCTCGTGCTACGACCCCGTATGGCGAGGTACGTCATCCTAGACAGCACGAACAACCTTGAAACGACCACTCAAGGATTTGCTCCTGCAGAACGCGCTTGGAGGAGATGCCTCTCCGACTACGTCCACCATGTCCAACAACTCCCGGATACTAGACTCCTCGCGTGCGCTCTACCGCACAATCAACACCACGCCGTCCTCAGCCCAGGCGACGCCCGGTCGCAAGGTGACAATTCGCGTGGATCCCGCCTTGTTCACCTGTTTCGACCCTGCAGACAAGGAACTGTACGACCTTTGGGCGCCCAAAGCATGAAAACGCGCTCAGGCTCTTCCAACGCAACAAGGATGGAACAAGGTCCATACTGGCGAGCTGGCAACGCGTCGATACTTTCAACCTCTCCCCGGCATTCGTGTTGCATGGTGACTTTGTGCCGTATCGTCCCTTGGGCTGAATGCACAAAGTCGACGTTGCGTCGGAGACCGTTGCTCGCCGTACGTTTGGCCTTGACCATTGTCTATTTAGAGGCTGTGTATGCTATGCTACACAGACGATACCAGAGATACATGTATATCAACTAGGGACAGAGCATACTACTACTAAGGAGTGGGAATGCCAACGCAAATAGAGTACAGGAATAATGATTGTGGTGGTATCTTGATGCGAACCTTGTGTATAATGAGCGTGATAGGTCGTAAAAGATGAGGACGAGGTGTCATAACGTAGGAAAACCCTCGATAGATGCTGCAAGCAACGAAGGTACCAACAATGCGAGAAGAGGAAGGTCACAATAGTGCCTACTCATCAAATCCAGGTACCCGTCGGGCGCGCCCTCATCGTCGCGAACTGACTCTGCGGGCTGCCCTGTTGCTTGAGCGGGACGCGCTCTTTCAAGCTTGGCGGCGACGGCCACGGCGCGCCAGAATCCGACTCGGTGCTGCCACCACTCTTCCTAGTGCCAACGGCAGCGCCGGCATCCGCGCTCGCGAAGCCAGAGTCGTCCGATTTCCTCTGCGCCGCCTTCTCCTCCGCCAACGAGATCGGCTCCGACTGCTCGCGGAGGGTGGGTAGGCTCCTGCTGCTCCCGTCACTCAAGCCCCGCAGGTGCAGGCCCAGTTTGAGGCTGGAGGGACTGGCTTGCTGGTGCCGGAGCTCGTCCACGCACAGCTTCTCTAACTCCGCAAGTCCCAGGTACTTGGCTTCATCGCGAAGCGCAAGAAGAGCTTCCATCCGGGCGCAGGAGCCATTCAGTCGAGCACCATGAGGCAGACACGCTGGTGTATCCGGCGTTGATGCTGGTGACCGGAGGTACGACAGGATGTGTGCATATCTGAATCAGGTCGTCAGCATGGTTCGATGGCCCCCAAGATAGAAGAGAATACGCTTACGGAGCGCTGGGCCTGTCAAGGAAGATATGGAGGTTCGTGGAGGCCTGTGTCAGGACGCCAGAAGAAGCGAGATGGTGATTGAAGATGGAGTTGAAGGAACTGTCCACCTCGCTGGTGGTCGAGTATACTGATTGGGTGTCGGAATCCGTGGACGGGAATAGTCCGAGCAGGTAGCCAGCGAGATGCGACGTCCGCGAAATGAGCGTCGACATTGTCGTCCTTTGCGTGGACGTGCTCGTTTCCAGCGATACAATTATCCTGTTCGGGTCCGTGGAGCTATTGGGTGCGGGGGATACCAGGATAGCCTGGAAAGCTGACTGAGGAGGCGAGGGCAACACGCCTGAGGGCAGAGGGGGAACCTGCGGGAAGTAATCCAAAGGAGACTTGTTCCGACGGAGAGGCGATACCGCTCGGGCTGGACCGATATCCGACTGAAGATCTGACTGGAGATCAGGAATTGAGGGCAGCGAGGGTGGTGGCCTGGTGGGAGCAGGTGGATGGACCGAGAGGGGGAGGGTAGGCGCATAGTGGACCTCGACCGTTTCGGCATCCTCATCCGCTTCGTGGTGCTCGACATACATCGAGATGTCGTCAGGGATGGGTGGAAGAGGAGGACTTGCCGGGCGGTCGCTGTCATAGTCGTGCTCGTCGAATTCGAGGATGGCCGAGTGCACCGGGGATGGACTGCGAACACGGGCGTGGAGGTCGGGGGAGGAAGCGGAGGCCCTCGTGCCAGCGAGGGCTTCTTGGGGAGTGCGGACCACAGTCGCGCCCTGGCCGAGTACGCCACTGCGGGGGTGGGTGATGGCCTCGACAGGGTTGGCGAAGCGCGGCTCGGAGATGCGGACAGGACGCGAGGGCGCGTAGGGGCCGGACTGGGTGGAGGCGGAGGAGGACACGCGGGCGAGCCAGGTCATCGGGCTGGAGACGGACGGGCGGCGCGCCTTTGTCTTCTGCCCGGGGCTTGTCGGGGGCGAGACGACGGTGTGGACGGCAGGCGGAACGTGCTGGAGAGGCGGCATGGGTTTGGAGATGGAGACCGAGGAGGTCTGGCGGGAGTGGGGGGGGCGCGAGGAGTGCATCGCTGGACGAGCGGGGGGCGCGACGCAGAGCGAGGAAGATGGCGAGGGAAGAGAGAGGGGGGTTGCGGTGCGGGGCGATCCATGGCGTAGGGCATTTGAACGCGGGGGCAGAAGGGCGCAAGAACAATTGGCTCTGGCTTGCTCTGGCCAGAACAATGCGTCCCACACGCGAGAAACCACACCCCTATGCCCATATCCGGCACGCGCGCCTTATTGTCGCCGACTCGCCTAAGGCTTTGCCTCTTTAGCGCCGCCCTAGCCGCCGGCATTCTCGAGAGTCGACACGGTGCCGCCGAGGGCCTGAGGTCGCAGCGTCTGCTTCTCCGACGATGCAGGCCGCCGCACCCAACCCTTCCACCGCAAAGTTCCAGCTCGCCCTGCCTTTCCTCCTCGCCCCCGCCTCCCCAGCTCTCGCCGCGGTCCACGCAGTCCGCGCGAGCGTCCTCCACCCACACGATCCCGCACTCAAAGCCACCCACTGTCCCCACTGTGGCCTCTCTCTGCTCGCCGGCGCCGCGCAGCCGCGCTCCGTCCGCACCTCCCGCAAGCGCAAACGCGGAGAAGCCTCCGCGACGCGTGCCGTCCGACGCTCATGTGCAACCTGCGGTCACACCGAGGACGTCTCGCTCGGGTCCACGGGCGACCCGCCCGCCCTCCCAAAACCCCGAGACCGCGCGCGACGGGGCCGCACGCCGGGCGAGGGGACGATCGCCCCGCCTCGTGCAGCGAGCGCGGCAGAAGCACAAATGAGCCCCGTGCGTCCTCCACCGGCCCCCGCGTCGCGCCCCGCAGTTCCTTCGTTCTCGTCGATCGCGGACCCAGCGCCGGCCCTGTCGACGCAGCACCCGTCTCGCTCAGGCTCCGGAGCTCGTGCCTGCGCACCGCCGCCCTCCCAACGACTCCCGCAACCTACCCCGCAGGATGCGCCAGTCGGCACATCATCTATCCGCGAGGACACGCGGGCCAGGGCTCGTCCGAAGAAGAAGGCCGGGTTGCAGAACATGCTCGCTCGGAACCGCGAACGCCAGGAGCAAGAGAAGAAGCGTGAAGGAGACCAAGGCCATGGCCTGTCTGCTTTCCTGCAGGCTCTCTGATAGCATTCTGCCTTACCGCCGTACGTGCTTCTATCCACGATACGATCCCAAACATGCCCCATCCATCCGATGCGGATGGTTCTCCGGGAACGCCGGTGCGTGTTCAAGCTTGCATCTTTCGATTGAAGTTAACTATCCATGATCTTGCGTGTTGCTCCTTAATGATAGCTTACATCACAACATGGGAGCTTCTTGCGCGCGGCTCATTATAACTCAATACCCTGCTGGCACTCCATAGCGGTGTGCCCGTTGCGTATCAGCCACATGAAGACGCTTCGACCTCGTCAAGAAATCACGATGGAGCCTTCTGGTCTCTCAACACGCGCCAAAGGCCGTCACATCCCGGCGGTCGTCCTTTGAACATGCACCGCGAAGGCGATACAGAGCGCGTGCAAACCACAAGGCAACTCGTATGAGTGCAATCTTGCCAGGCCCACAGGCGGTGATGAAATCGCTCACACGACAAGAAATGGGCGAGGCAACGTCATACACATTTCGAACGGTCCACGAGCAAAACACTCCCCAGATTACAAGCACAACCTCCAATTCATGGGTGCGGAGTAAGGCGAGATGAGAGGAGGGTGGGCGGTCAGACGATCCGTGACAGTAGTAGCGTAATTGTGAATGAAAGCTACATAACACCGGGCGATCGCGAAGCAGGGGCATGGTTGAATACAAACGACGTACAAACACACGAGAGCGAGAAGAGGAAGGAAGAGAGAACCGCATCCACCTTGCCGGCGACTATCGTACAAGAACCTCCAGAAAGACCATTAGGCAGTGTGCATGAGTGAAGAGCAAGGCATAGCGTTCATGCGGCAAACTTCTTCTCTTCGGCGTACGGGTTGACGCTGTAGACCTTGATGACCGGGGGACTCTTGGTCAAGTCGGCGGTGACGATGACCTGATAGAACAAACATTCATCAGCGGTCCGTTACAGCACATTTTTAAGGTGAGATCACGCACCGGAACGGTCATGAGCTCGCGGATTTCTTGAATCTTGTGGCCCGAGGGGAGGGTCTTCAGGCCCTCGAACTGGGGTGGGAGCTTCTGCCTGGAAAGGAGACGCTGCTTCGAGTTCACTGCGTCATCCGGTTCCTGGTTGGTCCTCCCGAGCACAATTTCATCCTCCTCGTTGTCGTCCTCGTCGAACAGCGCTTTTTCATCGTGCACAGAACGCGATGCAACCTCCATCTTGAGAGCGTGCTGCTCCGCGTTCTGCTTGACTTTCTTGAGGTGCTCGTCGTCGCTGTTCTCGGCAAGCCACGTGATGACATCACGAGTCGACCAGTAGATCTGGAGGGCGTGCTTGTGTTCATCGTACACGTGGTTCTATAAATGGCAAAACCTGAGTGACATCGCAAGACAGTACGCGCACGAACACAAACCTCAATAGGCATCTGATCGACGTGAACACGCTTCTCGATGCCGAATTCGGGAATGAGAACATCAAAGGCAGCATCCAGAACGCCGATGACCTTGGCCTGGCGAATGACGGGACCGTAGCGCTGAGTGAGATCTGAAATCAGAACACACAGGTACAAGTGGGTAGACTGCTCCTGAGCGAGCTTCGCGGAGTCGCGCTTACTGTAAGCACGGTGTGAGTACAAGCCCCATCTGTAACCATATTTCACTTACATGTTGCACTGCTGCGCGATCTTGGCGACTGCGTCACGATCCATACTGAACTTCGGCTCTGAGCCGCCCTGAAGAATTGCATCCAGCTGCCGATGGACAAGAATATCGGCATAGCGACGGATGGGCGACGTAAAGTGCGAGTACAGCGGAATGTTGAGGGCGTAGTGGCCGTACTTGGCGATGTCCAGCATACCAGCGCAGAAGTATTTCGCGCGGGGCGAAGCCTTCTGCAGCAGGAGCTCCAGGATTGTCTTGGCGGTGGGATCCTCGATCCCTTCGAGGGACTTCATCAAGGTAGCAACCGAAGTCGTATCGATGGTATACCCGAGGCGAGCCGCACGCTCGACGAAGGCGTTCTAGAAGGAGAATGAGCAAAAATTATGACATCATGCTTGCGCGCTAGACTTACAATGCGCCGCTCGATGGGGCTGTCGTGGCGACGTAGCATGGCCTGTTCGGAAAAGTGGACAGCAACTTGTTGTGCGACAGCGATGTTCGTCATGAGCATAAACTCTTCGACCAGATTATGCGCCTCAAGCCTCTGGTACTGGCCGCAGTCGGTGGGCATGCCGTTTTCGTCCAACTTGAAAGTGATGCGAAGTGAATGGGTCTTGACACAACCGGCCTGCATGCGACGTGCACGAAGCTGCTTCGCGAGGTCATCGAGCACCTTGATGTCGTGGGCGATGCCGGCAGCATCGTGTTCGGGAATGACCAGAATGTCGCCTAGAGTCTTGCCCTCGATTACCTCCTGAGCGTTCAAATAGGACAGTTTGGTCGCCGACTTGATAATAGTTCTGCCGAACCACTTCTTGACAATCTTCGCATCCTTCGACATGGTGAAGATGACGGAGAACGCGAGGCGTTCCTGGCCCGGGAGAAGACTGCACGCCTGCTCGCTGAGAGTGGGCGGCAGCATGGGGACGGCGCGCTGTACGAGGTAAACGCTCGTCGCGCGCTTCCGGGCATCGCGGTCGAGAGCCGTGTTTGGCTTGACGAAGTACGAGACGTCAGCGATATGGACACCGATATCATAAGTGCCGTCCTCGTTCGCTTTGACGGACAACGCATCATCAAGGTCTTTGGCATCCTCCGGGTCGATCGTGAAGACACGCTCGTCGCGGAGATCTTTGCGGACGTCAAGCTCGCGCTCCGGTACGCTGAGAACCCATTGAGTGTTATGAGCCACGATGCTAAAGAAATTGGTACTCACCTCCAAGGCGTGGGAGGAAGACACTTCATCACGTTGTCAGTGAACTCTTCCGTGGGGAAATTGCAGTCCTTGAGGAGTGCGCTCGTCTCGACCTCGATGTCGCCAATGGGCCCCAGCTCTTCGACGAGCGTGCCGAAGGGGTGGAGGGAAGAGATGGGCTATGGATGAAGATGAGTTACGTTCACAACAGCGAGGTCGATTACAGTACGCACATGGCGCTTAATGCATGCGACGAACAGCTTGTTGGCGTACGCCTCCGAGTTCTGCACAAAGTCTGGGGGCGCCTGCTCGGTAGGGATAGCGATAAGCGGCACACGCTTGTCGGTGGGCTTGAACCAAACGATCTTGGGGCGCTCAATGGGACGACGGGGTTCGTCACCCTTGTCGCCTTCACGCTCACGACGCTCTGCCTCTTGCTTCTCCTTTGTCGCCGCCGAGGACGGACGAAGCAGACCGAGCGTTCCAGAGAACAGCTGGCCGGGCATGCGCTCGACAACTGCCACGACGTGGCCCGCAAACTGAGGCTTGACCTCATCCGTCACCCTGCCAAGTTGATCAGTCTGCATACCGTCAAGCCATACTCAAGTACGCACTCCTCGTCTTCGAAGAGCATCAAACCCTGGCCCTCGACTTCGACGTCATCCTTCTTCTTGTCGTTCTTACGCCCGGCGGCGCCCTTGAGGTCGTAGGCGGAGTTTTCTTCCTTCTTGCGCTTCTTCTCCTCCTTCTCCTTCTTGGTACCCCATACTTCGTCCACGTCCAGCAGTTCAACTGCCACAATATCGCCTTCCAGCGCACGGTTCCGGTCCTTGGAACCACAGATATAGATGTCGGCGTCGAGCACCTCCGTCGCAACATACGCGTCCGACCGATTACGTTTGTTAACGCGTAGAATGCCTACAACAAGCTTGCCAGCTGCCAGGAGAGGCGGTAGGGAAGCCTGAGGGAGATAAGGAGCGAACAGCGACTTGCGCTGGGGTTGGTTAGACTGCTGCTGGAGCTGCGATTGGAACTGCTGCTGTTGCTGCTGCAATAGGTTGATGCCACCCAAACCGAGGCCCATCATGTTGGCAGCCATCATGTTCGGAAGCATGTTCGGGAAGCTGAAGGACGGCATTTTCTGGTGGTGGCCGCCGGCGGCAGCGCGGAACTGCTGCAGGCTCTGGAGCTGGGCTTGTGCTTGCGCAAGGTCCGCCGCAAAGTTGCCCCCCTGGAGGGCGCCGACGCCACCATCTGCAGAAGCGTTAATATAGCTCATACGGGTTCCAATAATGAGGACTCACTAATACGCCAGCTAGAGTCAGAGCGGTTGTGTCCACCGCCGCCCAGCGTAGGAGGGGGCATAAATCCATCGTCAAATCCGTCCGCACTGTGTGAGAAGCCGAGAGCACCGAGGCTAGGCTGGCCACCTGACTTGTTAAGGACGTTGACGCTGTGACGCCTGCCATGTCCACGGGGGACAGACGACGGCTGTCCGTCAAGACCCATTCCCAGGCCGCCAATATTGCCGAACTGGCCCATAGCGCTCTGCTGGCCGCCAAAGGCGCTGAGGCCAGCCATACTCATGGGAACGGTGCTATGAACGCGACGGTGCGCGTTACGGCCAGGAGCGAGACCCGGGGTCTGGAAGGAGAGAACTTGGTTCGAGGCCAATTGCTGCTGGTAGAGAGCTTGCTGCTGCTGCTGCAGTGCCTCGATCTGGTTTTGAATAGCGATCTACGCCGGTGTATGGGCATACATTAGAGGGGGGGACAAGACGCGGATGGACTCACCTGTTCGGCCATGATCCCATTGATATCTCCACGCTCCTCCGGCTTCCGCGAAGGCTCAATGGTCTCAAAAGCATTGCTCTGCACTTGCTGGGGAAAGCGGAAGTCATTGTCGTCCTCATTGATGGGAGGACCCATCGCGAGACCCTGGCCGGGACGCCTACGACCACCAAACATGAAGCCGGGGGCAAGCTGCGGGCGACCGGAAGAACCTAACACGTCTTGCTGCTCTTGTTGCTGCTGCGCAGCGAGTGCCTGGAAACGAGGTGCAGTAAAGTTCTGCGAGAGCGAACGACGAGGGTGGGCTTGATAATTGCTCTCAGGAATCTCCCCATCCTCGACGATCGGCGTGCCTTGGCTATCCTCTACGTCCTCCATCATTGAACCGAGGTTCGGCGAGTAGCCCATTGACGGGCCAAGTCCTTGAGCACCGAGCGACGCAGCCTTCCGATGACGCGGCGGCAGTTCATTCGTACCGCCGGGGAAGGCAGCAGCGCCAGGCTGGAAGACCGGTGCGTTCGCGGGCAGGTTGGAGCTAGCGGCGAGAGTCGCTGACTGCATCTGGGCTGGCTGCTGGCTCGGGGGAGACGTGGTCTTGAGATCCGCGATCATGCGCTGGAGGGACGACAGGGCGTCGCTGCTCTCGCTCGCCGCGACTTGAGGCGCGGGCGAGCCCGATGGCTGGCGCTGCCGGTTTCCGCCGTTCGCGCCCGCAGGACGGCCGCCCACGGGAGTCGAGGTCGACTGTCCGCCCTTGCGGTGTCCATTACCGCCACGCTGACCGCCAGACTGCGACTTGCCGCGCTGACGACCCTCACCTTTCTTTGCGTTGGCAGACTCGGACCCCGACTCAGTGCCCTGGCCCTGGCTGGGGCCCTTGCGACTGGTGGAGCGATTACTGGAGCGCGACGACGGGCGGGGTGCACCGGCTCCCGCGCTGATAGAGGCAGAGCGACCAGCGGGCCCGCCCTTCTTTGCGCCTTGCTTGTTGCCTACTGGCTGGGCACCGCCAGAGGGTTGCTTCTTCTCGTCCTTCTTGGGCAGCGTCTGCTGCATCTGAGGGGTGATTTCGTCCGTCATATCGTTCGTAACGTGGTAGTCGCGTAGAGAGTGTGTTTTCCGATATTATGCAGTGTTTTTGTGATTGTGGATTTTTCTGAGGACACGGCGGTGACGAAGACTAGGCAGGGATGAGAGGGGGAGAAGCGCGCATTCAAGGAGGACTTACACAAAGTTGGGTGGTAAGTCGTAAACGTAGGCTTTGCCCTGTAGGGCGAGTGGGGGTTTATGGGAGTGGTTGCCTCGGTAGGCGTGGAAGGGGATTGTTTATCGTCGCAGGAGAGAGGCGTCAAGAAGGTGTGCTAGCTATAAGGTCAGGCAACGCGGCTATATTACTTTCCCACGTCCCTTAGTCACTGATACGCCCCGCTGTGCGGAGCCCGCAGGCCCGCATCCGTCCGCCACGAGTCGTCTCGCAACAATAGGATCCCATCCCCGCACATGGTATGTTATCCGAGAGACCGTCTACGATTCTACAGGAATAGCGTGTAGAGGCAGAGTACAATATTCTACGAAGCTGTTCTACTCTACGCTTTACCCAGCTTCTCGATGATCGCACCAGTGTATTCCTTCGTGGACGCCTTGCCGCCAAGGTCACCAGTAATGGACTTGCCCTCCGCAATCGTCTAGGTGGAGCGTTAGTGTTGCGGAAACAGATTGACAAATCGGCCGAAACATACGGTGAGAGCAGCGCGCTCAATCTTGTCGGCATACTCGTTCAAGTTCATGTGCCTATATAGAGTCAGTGCCGCCATATTTAGAAGCTAGAGAAAAGCATTCTCTTACCTGAGCATCATGAGAGACGAGAGGAGGAGAGCCGTAGGGTTGGCCAGGCCCTTGCCTGCAAATGGCTCAGAAAAACTTCAACAGCAGGAATCAACGAGAGCTACTCACCGGCAATATCGGGCGCTGAGCCATGGACAGCCTCAAAGATGGAGGCGTCCTGCGCAGCAAATCAGTATCCCAAAGACGACAAAGTATCTGAGGGGTACATACGCGTCCAATGTTGCCGGAGGGCGTCAGGCCCAAGCCACCAATGAGACCGGCGCACATGTCCGACAAGATGTCACCATAGAGGTTAGGCATGACCATTACACGGTCAGAGAAGGGACGCGGGTTTTGCACAATCTAACCGCACGCCAATCAGCGACGTTATATCCTTATAAGGCAATAACGTGTACCTGGAGGCAAGCGCGATCGAGGAGGTCCTCGTCGTAGCTGATATCCGGGAAGTCCTTGGCCACCTGACGGCAGGCGGACAGGAACATACCATCGGACATCTTCCTGCAGGAAATTGTGAGGTCGGTAGTGAACACTAGACGATGGCAACTTACATGATGTTCGCCTTGTGAACGGCGGTGACCCGCTTGCGGCCGCTAGACTGGGCGTAATGGAACGCGTACCGAGCAACGCGTTCGGAAGCGTCCCAAGTGATCAGTTTGATGGATTGGACAACACCGTCGACAACCTAGCCTCGTACGTCAGCTCTGCTTCTTTATCACGCGAGAACGTTCGTGCGCATACCTCGTGCTCAATGCCCGAATACTCTCCCTCCGTGTTCTCCCGAATGAGGACAGTGTTGACATCCTCATACGGGGTCTTGAAGCCCTTGATAGACACGCAAGGACGAACGTTGGCGAAAAGGTTGAAGGTTCTCCGAAGCGTCAAGTTCAGGGAGACATGACCCTTGCCGACTGCACACGCCGTTAGCCGGTATTCTCAAACAATATCAGATTCCGGACATACTGGGAGTAGCAAGAGGTCCCTTCAGAGCAACGGTGTTCTTCTTGACAGAGTTAATGGCTGCGTCAGGAATGACCGTCTTCCCTCCCTTCAGGATGGGCGCAACGCTGACTTCCTCCCAGTCGATGGGGACCTATGTCAGAGTCAACCAAGTGCTCGTTTCATTCAAAATGCATTCATACGTTAGCGGCCGAGTAGATATCCTTGACAGACTCGCTAATTTCCGGGCCGATACCTACACCGATAGTCACGTCACGATCTTCAGAACGCTAGAGAGCAACTCACCGTCGCCGGGAATCAAAGTCACCGTGTATTTTCCCTATTCCACCGCCAATCATCAACCCTTGACCTGCTACTGAGAACTGAAACGGCTCACATTCGCGCCTTTCTGACCAGCGAAGGCGGCAGTTGGAGCGGCAGAAGCGTAACGACGGAAGGCCTGTAACACCCTGTATGAGCTTGACTCCGAAGCATGTACACAGAGATACGTGCCTGAGGGGTCTTCGTTGCGACCCGCGCACTGCTAGTGAGGGTACGAGAGGCGAGCATTTTTGCGAGGCAGTCGGAAGACGACGGAGAGAAGAGGTGGCACACCCGGGAGTTCAGGACAGGCGAAATCATTGCTGACCACGTGATCAATGATGCACGTCCACGTGGCGTAAGGCTTCCGTGCTTCTCCCGAGTCCCCGATTCGGCCGCACAGCCCGAGAGTCCGAGGGGTTCCCATAGCGCTATATCACCGAATATCGGACGTGCATATTCCATGCGTCTAGTAGGTGTTCGATAGTCCGGAAAACATAGCGTACAGACGAATATAATATATGATACAGAACTCAGAAAGCAAGAACACTCGGGTATCATCCACTCAGTAGGCCATTCAACTGCTGCCGATAATGCTCCATCGCCCTCTCGGTCTCCTCGTCCTCCGCTTGGTCCTGCAATGTCTGTGTGGAATTGAGTTCTACACACCGCAGCCGAGACAGAGACACATACGGGGAGGTCCTCCTTGACCGTGCCAGCCTGCCCGAGCTTTCCTTCAGTGAGGTCGTACAACACCTTGTCGACCTCGGCATCTGCTTCCTCTTCTAGTTCTTCATCGTCCTCCATGGCCAGGGTATCGTCTAACATTTCTTCCATGATTCCCGCCTGCGACATACGACGACGCTCAGAGAATGCCCCCAAGGATGCAACGGGACGTACCTTCGTCATCTCCATGCTCATCTCTCGCATTGTCTGGCTGATTTGAGGCAGCTTGATCAAAGAATTTGAGAGCTTCATGATTTCTGTCGACTTCTGTAACGACCCAGTAACCTTGACCATTGCTACAGATGTATTCCAATGAGACCTTAGGAGATAACTTATGAGGCAGCGAGAAACGCACAAAGCTGTTGTTGTAGTTGATTGCCAATAGATCCAAGCCTCGCCTTACTGACAGAAAGACGGTCCATCTGCTTGTGACTCCTTACGACTTCCTTCGCCATAATGCGGGCAGACTTCGTGTCTCCCTTTTTAGCAAGTTGTTTTACTGTTTGCTGTGCTTTCTTAGTCGCAGCATCGAGCTGAGAGTGCCCGGACGGCAGTGAGCGGTTGGTCTTCCATGTGAGCTGTGCTACCGAACCTGCCTCATCTCGCGGTCGATCACTCGCTGCTCAGCACGAAGCTTGGCTTGCCATGCGCGAACCTTCTCTTCCGCGGTAGGACCATAGAGAAAGCGATTGATAGTCTGCATAGTAGGGTAGAGTACAAGGATGAGGGCCGCGTACAGAGATTGTGGCGCCCCGCAGCTGTAAGTCGTGACGCGGAGACGCGGTGCATGTGATCTGCGCTCGACACGCGTTGCGGCGCGAAAGCCGAGCCGAGTACGTACGTACGATTCTGCCAGGGCCGCCGCACGACTTCGTACGCTCCCTTGCGGCTGACCGAGGCGGGATGACCCCGTGGGGCTGACGAACGGCTGACTGCCCGTGTTTTACTTATATATGTAGATGCTGTGGTATTCAGGGCGTTCGAACATTCCCTCACTTCCTTCTCACTTATACCTTCTGCTGGGCAGCGGACTCTTGCTGTATCTTGCTTTCTCGTTGCTCCATCTCCTCCCGTTATCATGCTGTACCAACTATTGCTGCTGACGGCATCTTCTCTTCTTACGCGAGCCGACTTCACCCCCACGGCGCCGGGTCCTGGAGACAGCTTCGCCGCAGGTTCACCCTGTCAAATCCAGTGGTCTGTGGACTCGACCGGTCAGTGGACGAACGTCTCCATCTGTAAGCCATAATGCCATCCTCTGTTCGCGCGACCTCTCTAGTTGACAACTGTGATTCAGACTTGATGACTGGGCCCAACAATAACATGACCCGTCTTCAAACCGTCACCTCGGGTATGGACGGCACGGATACGAAGCTTTCCCCGTTCAGCTGGCCATGTCCCAAAGTCGACCCCTACTCCGCAATCTATTTCTATCAGGTGCGTTAGAATATTTGCTGACCTCCCGCAGTCGCATTAACCCGAGAAGTTCACCAATGGTGATGACGTTCAGAACTCGACATGGACCACTCGTTTCACCGTAAGACGTCCTTATACCTCGGCAATAATATAGAGCTTGACCTCCCATAGATCACCTCACCATCCGGCGACAGGGAGCCGCAGGAACATCAGGCTCAGCCAAATGGAGATCCAATCCCTTGGGGTCAAGGCCGTCTTGTTTCGGGAGACGACGCGGTTTCCGAGGACACTCAATCACAGATGACCAACGATACTCAGATGGCTGCCCACGAAGGAGCTGACGGTGCAAGCAGTAGCCGCGTTGCGTCTAATAACTATTCGTCCTCGGATCCTTCGCCGACAAAGGCACGCGACCGTCACCTCAAGCATACACGTACGCATGACCACCCATCTCATCAGACTTCTGCGGCGCAGACTACGAGAGAACGCCATCTCGCCTACCACACGGCCCAAAGCCTGGCTACGCATATCCTCATCCCCACAGCTAGCGTCGCCGCCTCCAGAAAACCCCACGCGTCTCACAGTCGTACTAGACTCAACACGCCTTCTCCGTCCTCCATCTCCGGATGCGAGACCGCGGGGTGCTTGGATTCTGCCTCTGGGAATCCCGACGCTGCCGTGAAGCTCGCCAGTTCTGGGAGTGTGCCACGGGGCGCGCGGCCGCTGCTGGTGGTGGCGTATGTCTATTCGCTGCTTGCCGCCATATTGTTCTAGCCTGGTCAGCTCTACTTGTGGTCTGGAAAACGGTTTTGGCCTACTTTGCTATGGTTCTTGTCTGCTCGAGTCTGTTGCTGGTGTAGGCTCGGATGGTTGGGCCCATTCGGACATATCCCTCAGTATCAACATAAACGGCGCGTGATCGCTATGTGCTCTATCCCGTGCGTCTTCAAGGTATGTCATCTCCGTCACATTCTCCCTCAGACTGGCATCCACGAGGGCATAGTCGACCCGCGCGCAGTCCGCACCTTGAGGCTTCCCTCTAGCAAACCAGCTGTAAGCCCTTCGGTGAGGATATAGCTCGCGGAACGCGTCGATCACGTTCGCGCCGGGTATAAATTGCTCCGTGAACTCCATTCTTGCCAATCCGTGGGGATATTCCGTCCTCAGGCGGGGGTGGCAGTCCGCCGGTGCCAACGCAATGTTGAAGTCCCCAACAAGCACCACGCGCAGGCCGCGACGCTGGAGCGCTATGCACTCGCCCAGGAGGAGCCTGTTGAACTCGCGCTTGCGCTCGTTGCGCGTCTTGGGGGCGGCTTCGCCAAGTGGGTCCCGCCACATGAACTCGCTCCCGTTGAGCGCGTACACGTTTACGAGTGCCCAGCCCGCCTTCATCTCGAGCACGAGCACACGCCCCTCCGCGTCCCAGTCGACCTCGCGCGCTGCGGCAACCGCGCCCGGCGCGCGCACAAACGTTGCGACACCGAAATGCCTCTGCGTGCGCACCGCGCGGTTCAGGGAGTGGAACATGGTGTACTTTGGCTCCGCTGCGGGCAGAGGCGGCTGCGCCCGGGCTCCGTGCTTGTTACCGTTCCCGCTCCCGCTCGGCCCCGGGCCCTCAGACGGGCCCGCGGTGTCGAAGGCGAGCGTATTCTGCGTTCCGTGCGTGCCGAAGTTGGCAGCGAGGCGGAGGGCGGTGATCCATTCCTTGTCCGAGTGCCGGGCGCGGACCTCTTGGAGGCAGACGAAGTCGGGGAAGGCGTGGCGCCGAACAAGGTCGCGGAGGAGCCGAGGGTCGCTCCCGGGGACGATCCCGGGGCTGGTGCTCGCCGCGGAGCGGAGCTTGCTCTTCGGGAGCTGGAGGAACGGCACGGGCGTGTCGACGTTCCAGGAGAGGATACGGACCTCGTTTTCCGAGGGCGCCGGACCGTCGGCATCGTCGGGTCGTTCGGGAGCATGCCTCACGGGTGATGCAGATTGGCCAAGGCGAGCCTTTGCTCGAGCTGGCTCGGAGAGGCCGGAATCGTCGCTCGGGGATGCAGAGGAACCGCGTCGGGAGCGTTTGGACATGGTGAGGGCCGGATGCACTGGGCGGCGAGGGACGGGCGGGTGGGCTGTTCGTTCCGCTCAAGCTGGTCGTCGCGCACCCCAAAAGAAGACGACGTACGGATACTGTCTGCCGATGTCTCGGTGCGTGCTGGAGTCTGAATAGGAAGCGGAGAAGAACGATCGCGAACGGTGGCCAGGAGGAGGAATTACAACGACGCGCACTGGCGTGTAGGCAAAGCGCAAATGGTGTCGTAACGTCCACTGCCCCGGCGGGGCCTTTTCTTGTCCGAAACAGTTTGGTGCACGTGCTGGAGTTGGAATGTATGAGGTCATCGCACCATTGACAGGCAATGTCGTTGGCGTGAGCGTAAGGGACCGGCATGCAGTGTATTCACTTTCTAGGGAATGATATACAACGATTATAGCTCTTGTGCACATGTAGAGTAGGTTAAATACTGAATAACGGCGGCGTGTGCCTGAGGCACTATCTAGCCTACAACTCTATGACGTCGGTCCACCGCGAATCTGCTCGACCAAGGTCTCCCAGTAGCTCCAGTCCGATCCATCCACTGCAGCGGGAGCAGCGCCCTCGGGGACTGACATCGTCGTCATGCCGTTCGGTGCCAGCCACCCGTTAACGTCCACCAGACCCGGCGTTGCCCAAGGAAGCCCCGTGCCGCCCGGCTGGTCGTCTACGGTGGGACCGCCGCTGAAGATGTTACACCACTGGTCGAGTATCGACTGAGCCGCATCGTCCTCCGCTTGCGGACTGCCAGTACCAGAAGACGTCGCATCCGACTGCTGAAGCTGGCGGACTTGCTGAACCTGTGAGGACTGTGCGGGATGCGCATATGTTCGCTGGAGAGGGGGAAGAGGTACGGAGGCGACGGAGGCGAACGAGGAATCGTGGAAGGCGGGGATAGGGGGATCCGGCATACGAGGATTGGGGATCGTCCCGTTGACGCGGTGAGGTGGGTCGATATGCATGGGCTGCCCATTAGCAGGGCTAGGCGTACCCCCGGGCTGCGATTTGTTCCTGAGGAACTGAATGATCTTGATCTCTCTGTGTGTGATAGCGTCTACTTCCGCGATCTTCGAGTGCCGTTCAAGGAAGTTGTCGATGAGATAGTACATCTTCTCCGCGTGCTGCCCTTTGGGGTAGAGCACAACGTAAATCCCGGCGATCATTGCCGCCTGGAATTCGCGATATGCACTCGCCGCCGGGTCACGTCCTTCGCGAGTGATTACCGTGATGTACTCCTGGCGGATCTGGTGGTCCTTGAGAGCGGATTCGAAGCACGCCTCACGTGAGCGAGAGTACTTGTTGCTATCGAGCTTCCGCAGAAGGTAAGGTCGATGCAGCGAGATGCGGACAAATAGAAACTCTGTGACCAAGAGGAAACGCTGCATTGGGATGTAAGGGTGAGAGCGGTCGAGGGATGTGTCGGCATCGACCGAATAGTAAGGCGGCAGGTGTTGCTTCCAGGAGAGCAACTCGTCATCTAGCTCAACGACATCAGCGTAATGTCGAGGAGAGTTGATATTTTGAAAAAAGTCGGAGATGTGCCCCATGATGATCGCCAGTTGATGTCTCAGGATGAAGAAGGTGGTGCGCGTCGGCTGAGAAAGTGGAAGTGTCCTGAAGTTCTTCCCATCGAATGAATTCTCCTCCATATTGGATGGCGGGCGCGTTGATGTGTAGCTGTCATGGATAGCAACCGGGCGCCCCAGGACCAACGCGATGGAGCGATCCGCGTGGTAGAGA
Organism: Grammothele lineata; assembly: GCA_002150815.3. Lineage (NCBI taxonomy): Eukaryota > Fungi > Basidiomycota > Agaricomycetes > Polyporales > Polyporaceae > Grammothele > Grammothele lineata. Next base: position 73,636 of record NDFF03000018.1, read on the forward strand.
TGACCCCTGCTCCAAGATGTCAGACGTGCACCGTCTCCACGACCTTCAGACACGTACCATATTCTACGACGTCTCTCAACTTGGAGAGGTTCCATGCCCTAAGGTTGTACACAATGAGCGTATGTAGTGTTGTGATCAAACGACTGCTCACCATATCGGAGCCGTCTCTATGCAGGCCGATAGCTTGAGCTATACGGACAGCGGCTCCCAATTGACTCCAGGACTCCGTCATCCTCCGGTCGAGCATGAGGAAGCGTGCACTCTAGATAAAGCTGAAGACCAGTTCAAATATTCAAGAACACAGACGCACGAGCATTCGCGTAAGCACGATCTCGAAGCAATCGGGTTGGATGCAAGCAACGATCAGCATTGCACGGCGGCCTACCACGGAGTTAGCATTGCAACATTAAGCAATTAGGGAGAGACGTACAACACCAATAGAACCGAGAGGACGCAGTCTTACACTGTTGCTCTGTCCCACCTATACGGTCTGGTGCGGATCTTGCCGCAATGGCAAGTACCACGAACAACAAAGGCAAGAACCGGATGTTGCTGGGCATGGAAGGATGTTGCTCGTTGGCGAGGAACTGGGCATAAGATGCACGGAACTCGTTCTCCGATATGGGATAGCGGGTCCAGTTACTGCACGAGTGACGTCAGCGTCGGTCTCGGGAAGCGATGTCGCTTATACGAACATGACATCAAAGTAGTAGTTCACGAGGTCGTCGCGCAGCTTGCGGGGCGGGAGCTCATCGTACATGTTTTGCAAGCGGTCGGTGCTATAGCCACAGTCTCGCATCAGGCGCTGTAGGCGTTCTGCGGCGCTCTGCTCCATCGGGGTGAGAGTGGGTTTCTGATCCTCCTCGAAATACCCGTTATGGTTCTGGTTACCGGAGAACGGCATGCTGCGAGGGCTGCCGTCATGTACGGGGCTAGGCATCATGCTTTGCAGCTGGCGTATGGCAGTCAGGTCACTTCATGACATCCAAAGTTGCAAGACTCGCCTGTTCCAAAACCGCAGGAGCAGCTACCAAACCCGACGCGCTCTTCCCGTACCATGTTCCGCTCTCAAAGATGCCCCCGCTGGGATCCTCATCTTCGGGCTGCGAGTGATTACCATCGTCGATAGGGGAGAGGGAGCGATACTTGTCGTGTTGGCCTGGGCCGTCAGAGACGGGCGTGGAGTGCCCCTGGGACCAGTAGTGGGGGAGGGCGAGCTCGATGATTTGCTCGAGACGGGCGAGGCGGGCATGTACGTCCTGGTCCGATTTGCCCGGAGTATACGACTTGCAGAGTTCTGGCACCTTGCGAGCGATGCACTAAACAGAACCATGAGTTTGATCGCGGGAGAAGCAGGAATCATACGGACGTGGGAGCACGGGATCTGTCTATCGCACTATATCCAACGTTAGAACACATGTAGCGGACCGAGTTGGGGCCATAGAGTGCGCACCTTCTGCTTGCGACGGTGGCATTCTCCACAGGAGTAACTGGAGGCAGGGTGGAACATGGGTCGAGCGGACGGGGGAGAGAGATCGGAGAAGTGCCGCTTACCTGACTCTTGTCCTGGGTTTCTTGTGCATGCGGGAGGAGTCACCCTCGTCTTCAGACTTGCGTCTGGAGGGCGTTATGCCGACGGGCGCGTCGGAGGCGTTTTTCACCATGGCGGAGGGCGCAAGGCGAAGCGGGGGCGAGTCGGAGACGGTCGCGGGTTGCAGACTGAGCAGTGGCGGAGGAAGGCAGAGGAGGCTCGAGGAAACGACGGCTCGAACCGGCTGCCGTGGCCCGGCGCTCGCGTATTCATAGCCCGGCGCTGGCGCTTGTTTCCAGAGGTGACGTAATGCGTATTGGCCGGGGAGGGCGCACGGACAGGCACAGCACGAGAGACTGACGAGAGCCGCTTGGAGAGTCCGAGAGAGCGCAGAAGCCGGGATCGCGGGCAGGAGCCGCATGCTGTCGCATGGCTGCCAATGCGCCAGTGGCCGCCAGTAGCCGCCACTGCTTCGAGCCGCCGGCTGCCCCCGCACGAGCCACTCGCGAGCCTCCTCTCTCTCGCGCACGCCTCTCGGTCGCTCCCCTCCGATCATCCTCCTGTCCGCTTTCTTCCGTCCTTGCCATTCCCGACGCCCGCCCGTCCCGGCCACAACCCTGCCCTCACCAGAGCCCCGCCCACTCGTCCCGTTCCGACCCCGGCCTCATGGAGGAGCCCCCATGGAAGAAGCTTAAACTTTCTCTCGAACGCCCCTACAAGGACGACAACGGAGACCCGCTGCCCGAGCTCCTCGACATCACTCCCGATGGTCAGCACATCTATCGCCCGTGAGTCGATTGACAACGCGTCCTCGTGTCTCCAGCTTAGTGCAGGGCAGGCGCGAAGACCCGATCGCCGCTGTGGGCACCAAGCTCAGACGGGTCTTCTTGGAGCGCGGTCTCGACTACTTCGAGGCGGAAAAGGCAGCGCGTCCGTCCACGTCGCGCCAATCTCAGAATGATGCTCAGCACGCCAACGTCACCTCAGACCCCGACGAGTCTGCAGAGCAGACGCACCATATGACTCCCGAGGAGCTCTTCAAGATGCGCGTGGCGCTCGCCCAGCCCCTCTAGTGAGTCTTCAGAGCGGGTTTGGTGCGTCCGGATGAACAGATTGATCGCAGTACTGCGCTTGGAGAGATGTGCCAGGCCAGAGACATGCTCAGTCTTCTGCTCTCCTCATCGCTCCCCTCGCAACCCTCCACTCTACCCCCGAACCCGCTTGCCGCGGCCGTCGTCACGAAACCGCCACCTATCGTCTCGGTCCAGGCGTTCAACGCACAGCTCGCTATCGGGGGCAAGGACAAGGCGCTCCGATCAGCCGCTGACGTTTTCAAGACCGCCGCCGAAAAGATGGAGGCGGGCCGTGTGGCGGGCGAGAAGTACTGGGTCGACGCGCTCAGGATACGCCGGGGGAATTGGGGTCTTATCCCGGCGCCGCTGCCACCCGGATCTGCCACCGGCAAAGACGCTGACAAGACGTCAAGGGATTTCCTGATTTCGTTCGGACTGGAGGAATGTAGGTCGAAACGTGTTTTGCTTGGCCTGTGCGCAGTGTTCATACTAGTTTCATAGCGCCAGCTGCATTTCGCAGACGTGCCGTTGGCCGTATGCCTACGGTAGGTGAGGGGAGTTCCTTGCAGTTCCCTATGCGCCAGCGCACCCGTCTCCGAGTGTCAATCATACGCACTGCGCTAGACGGCACCCGCCGCACGACATACAACCGTCTAGCTGATCCCGACGACGGTTCCTTGGACGGCGCGTTATGCGCAGCACAAATCGAGGTCGTCGAGCAGGAGATTTTCGCGGCGCTCATTCGTGAAGCTAGTAACCTCCCCACGGCGTCCGCCGAGGTCTCGGAACGCCTCATCGTCGTCGATGCGGCACAGCATACAGAACTCCGCTTCGAGCTCCTCGACGCCGACAGCCTCAGCCCCACTTCCTCCACCACCACCTCCACCTCCTCCGGTGGGAACGGCCCTGACCCGCACTGCGACCTCGTTTACGCCCTTCTCGGCGTCCTCCTCGCGCGCGCGCACCGCGCCTTGAAAACAGCCCGACTCGGTCGCACTGGTCCGGGCACGCAGACGCCCCGAGCATCGCCCCCAGTCTTGCAGCCGGTCATCGATCTGCTTCAGTACCGCGAGTTCTGGGAGCGCGTGCGCGAAGAGATCGACCGCGTCGTCGATGCACTCCGCCTCGCGGGTGTTCGCACCAAAGTGCACTACGACCCCGTCGCGGACGGCGGTGAGGCGCTCGCCCGCTCCCTGCTCGCGGACAGGTCGAGCCTCGTCAGTGGGGACGCGCTCTTGCGCATTGACGACAGGCGAGTTCTACACGATCTCGTGTCAATGGCATCCGCACTCATATTCGTTTACCTAAAGGCACACATTGAGGTTCACAACGGCGTCGCCCTCAACCCTTGTCGTGCACCTGCCTCAAGCTACATTGCCTATCGCGTCCATTTCCCAGTTGACGCAACTTTTGGTGGATGAGATCAGCAGTCGTATGCTCAGCCGAATATGCGAGCTCGGAACAGAGCTGTGCGAACGAGTCAACGGGACGTGGTTCGTGGATCTCCTCAGTGGCAGAAGCGTTGGCAGATGGCAAAGCTGCGTATTGTAAGGAAATCGCAGGATTTTACCCTCCCCTCACGTCTAAAATATGTCTAGGAACTTCCATATCATCTTCACGGGCGACGCCATCTCTTGCTCCGCATCAAGATCGGGGCGAGACAATCGCCCTTCGCACATCGAGACCTACCATCCTGGGGGGCAATTGTCTTTGCTTGAATGGGTCCGCCACACGATTGAGTCGTCTCTAGGACGATGATGTTTGTTTGTCCAAGGTATTTACGTGAAATGGAACCAGACACACGGTGTGATGATGCGATGAGAGCATGGCAATGGCATAGCCTTATTTTGGGTCATAGGCAACGTAGGTATGTGTGTGAAGTGGTACATGCGAAAGATACAACCCGAGAACGAGAGATCGTCTACTCGTCGTCGGCATGCTCGGCCTGGAACGCCTCGATCTTCGCCTGGATGCGCGCCTTGCGCTCGGCATAAGTACTCTTGGGAGTCTGGTACTTTTTACTCTCCGCAGCCCAATCCGTGTCCTTGTCGGTAGGCTTGAAGGTGGGATCCTCGCGGATGGCCGCATAGGCGTTTGTGTAGATTTCCTCAATATCCTCAGAGCCGACACCGTCCGCGAGGTAAGTCGAGAACTGCTTCTTGAAGCTAGGACGAAGAGCGTGAGCTGAACTGATGAAGATGTCAGACAGGACTACTCACCGCTCATCGTCCTCCTCCTCAAGAGATTCCATGTACTCCGCAACGTGACCGCCAAAGATGTACTTCTTCAGGACCTCCGCATCGAGCTCCTTGCTTTCGGGGTCGTAGCCGGGGAAGCGCTTGTCGCTGTGAGGGATGAAGATGCCACCATCGCTGGCACCCTTGAGGGCACCGAAAACGCGAGAGCCGGTCGAAGTGCGCTTGAGACCAACATCAAGGTAGCACTTGAACGGACGGGGGGCATCCTCTTCGTCTAGCGTCTCGGTCATGGTAAGAGTGCCGTCGGGCTCAGCAACGCCCTCGTACTTGTCGGCGAGGCCAAGCTTGGTCAGCGCACGACGTGCGCAAAGAAGACCAGTCGCATATGCTGTAGTGGAGTTAATACACCTGCGAGTGGCATATTGCGCTTGAAACGCACCGGCAGTCCAGTTAGTAAGACCGTGGTTGATGCCGTAGCGAGGGAGCTCCTTCGAGCGCGCAGCGCAGAAGACGAAGTCACCCTGAAGGCGGGCGTACACGATTTGGACGATGACTTCGCGGTTTGTGAAGCGAACGACAAGACGGTACTTCGGCGCGTTGCTGTAGACAAGTTAGTACTGAACGGTAGTATACTGGATCTTGCACCACATACTACTTGTTCTTCGCTTGGGTAACCAACCGCTTGCGCGCGTAGTCTGAGAAGCACTCAGCTTGTTTCCGCAACGATATTTCACAGTCGCACGTACAATCAGTCTTTCCCTCGCGACGGCGGCGGTACTTCACTTGGAAACGAGAGAAGTACGCATCGGACTTGACCTTCTTGACGAACGGCATCTGGGCAAGAAAACCTCATGCTCAGCGTCTGGCCATACTTCATCCATTCGCGTCCGGAGCCATCCAGCATATTTTTCCGCGATCGGCATATTCAAAAGCATAGGAATTGCATGATACAGCGTTGTGAGGTCTCCAAGACGTATAGAATGATACTCACCTTGAGGAGGGGGGGGTCTTGAGGAGGGGGGGGGCAGGTTCGTTGACGACAGTAGGCTTGCCCGTATACAGGTCACGGGCGCTCAGAGGATACCCGCCACGTGCTGGAGGTTATGGGGTCCCGCCCGCCTAGGCGCTTACGTAGACGCTTACCGGGTACTTGCTGCTCAGTGCTCTCTCTCCAAATCCTTCCCCACTCTTACTCCTTCCCATCGTACTCATTTCTTTTCACTCGCCCTCAGCTCTCAATATTTCATACCTATTCAGCATCATGGATCAATACTCTGCGTCTAACTATTACCAGCAATATCAGTACCAGCAGCAGCAACAATCCTCCTCCGATGTCAATCCTTATCACCAGCCCTACGCGGGGCCCATGTACCCCATGCCAGGTCCATCTACCTCGGCCCATAGCGCTCCCGTGCCCGCGAACGCTTACGAGTATGACGTTGGAATACTCGCTCAACAGAGTGTGTACGTTCCGGGTGCCATGATCGATAAGCGGGGAGGCGCGGGCGGAAAGCTGGCCAAGGGAGGGAAACGCACCACCGTTCTGCGTAAAGGTGGCGGCAAGGTGTGGGAGGACCAAACCCTGCTCGAATGGAATCCTTGTGAGTGGCGCTGTTCCCCCTTCACCCCATAAGTTTCTGGAGCTTATACGACGATCAGCCTGGTTCCGTCTGTTCGTTGGTGATCTTAGTAATGATGTGTCTGACGACGTACTCTCAAATGCGTTCAACAAATACACGTCCTTCCAGAAAGCACGGGTAATCCGGGATAGATTGAGCGGAAAGGTAGGTGTTTCCATGCAGCTGTTTTTGGAGTCGCTAACGAGACACCTCAGGCGAAATACGGCTTTGTTGCCTTCTCCGACCCAGAAGACTTCCTCAAAGCGTGGAAAGAGATGGACGGTTCGCAGTTCCTTCAATTTCTTCTACATCTCCTGACCTGCTCCCCAGGCAAGTATGTCGGCAATCGCCCCATCAAGCTGAAGAAGGCCGACAACACTGTTAACCCTGTGGAAATTGGTCACCGCAAGGCCAAACAGCTAGAGAAGGAGCTCAAGAAGAATCGGCACAAGCCATACTAGACGTCGCTCGAGGTTTGTGAAAATCAGACTCGATAAGTTATCGTAGTAGATATTGTATCACCTATGTACATATAATGCATGCGTCGTATGTTTATACGAGACACCTAAGTCGCATAAAGGCAGGTTCAGGTTCAGTGTGTTTGCGGTTCAGTTATGCACGATTTTCTGTGCCATAAATCTCACAGTGAGATGATAGAGATGTATACAGCCGGTGTGCATGCGTGTGCATGACGCACTAGTTCAGACGCCGAATGGCACAGGGAACGGTAGCGGTAGTAGCAGCGCGTGCTCTCTCTAGTTTACCTTCTGGCTGTCACCTCCCTCAACCTTCGTTCTTGTCTGGACGAATACTGTTCCGTTTCACTTGGCGGTCTGCGCTATGGATATTGATAAGCTGTTTAAGGCAAGTAAACGCTACTATTCCTCTACTGTTCTCAGCGTAACTCAGACGTTTATACCAGGTACCCAAGCTGCCGGCTGGTGGCAGTAAGAGGCGAATGCCGGACAATCTCACTCCTGAAATACTCAAACGCATGAGAATGGACTATGAAGACACCCGTCTTACGCCGACTCATGACTCTGCGGCGCGCGACAAGGGAAAGCATCGTGCGACCGTTGAGGACGAGAATGCAGACGACGATGCATCCATGGAATTTGCGCCCGGCGGAGACGCGGACTACTTCGCAGAAGAAGACGATGAGGGTCGGTTCTTTGGCGGGGGTCTCACTCAGGAGCAGAAGGATATCTTGAATATATTCGACCAAGCCGGGGGTGACGGTGTCCGCGAGGACGTATGTACACCCGACGCGCTCGCGATTCCTGACCCATTACTGAGGCTAGATCCCCGCCAGCTGGAGGACATGACTATTACAGGGGTGCGAAGGTTACTGACACGCTTTGAACGCGCCGCGAATAAAAACCAAGACCAGCGATCGAAGTATCCTGATGACCCTACGAAGTGCGTACCTAGATTGTGCGTATCATTCACGTCCTTGGTTGACCATCTACCTTTCGCAGATTTATTGACTCAGAAGCGGACCTAGACCTTGCGTTGAAAGCACTGCTCCCGCTCGCACAGTCGCCTGCTCTAGCATACCCGGAGATTATTCGTACGGGTGCCGTCGAGCGACTTGTTGGTCTCCTCAGCCACGAGAACATGGACATCGTGATCGACGTGGTGGAAGTCATCAATGAGTTTACGGACGAGGATGCTGGTAATGACGTGGAGGACGAAGACGAAGAAGAGGCGGAAGGAAGTCGAGAAGACGCGCTTAAGCAACTCATGGAGACTCTAGTGAGCTTCCCTCTATCATGTTCTATCTCCTGTTGCTCGAACAGAATCGTAGTTGGCGCATTCCATTCTGGAACTCCTGGTGGACAATTTGAGCCGTTTTAATGAGCAGGAAGAATCTGACAGGCAAGGTATCTTCCATGTACTCGGTGGGTTGATATACAGTCATCCGCGGAGGTTCTATTTAACTATACAACAGGCATCTTCGAGAATATGCTTGGGTTCAATTCAGAACTGTCAAGACAACTTGTTGCTAACACAAAGATTCTGGCATGGCTCTTGACGCGAGTGGAGTCACCCCAGCATGACGAGAACCGAGGTTACGCTGCCGAAATCCTCTCTATCCTGCTCCAGAACAATCGTGAAAACCGACTTGCCTTCGGAAAAAGGGACGGCATGGAAACGCTTCTCAAAGCGCTCTCGGTGTGTAAGTTCGATATCGTCTTCATGCATCTCACTGACCGTGGACGTTGAACAGTGCTATCGTAAAAGGGACCCCATCAACGCGGAAGAGACAGAATTCATGGAAAACTTGTTTGATGTGCTATGCTCTGCGTTGAGCGAGCCGGAGATTAAGCAGCATTTCCTGGACAGCGAGGGTGTCGACTTGATGGTTCTCATGATGAAGTATGTGCCCTATCTTCCGTCGCGCATACCATTTCTAACTTCGGTCGTAGGGATAAGATGCAAGCTCGTTCACGTGCTATCAAAGTCCTGGATTATGCCATGTCTGGTCCTGCAGGGACTGTCGCCTGTGAAACTTTCGTTGAGGCTCTGGGTCTCAAAACGCTCTTCTCGTCATTCATGGGCAAGGCGAGCAAGAAGCAAAAGGCCATTTTAGGTCATGCAGCATCTGAGGACACTGCGCATACTCTGGGCATTGTGTCTTCACTGCTCTCGAACCTGGCCTCAGATACGCCCCCGCGCGTCCGGCTACTCGCCAAATTTGTGGAGAACAGTTACGAGAAGCCCGAGAAGCTGCTCGAAATCCGAGATTCTGCTCGGGCACGGCTCAAAGCGACAGAAAAGGACGTTGAGGACGAGAAGAAGGTGCATAGTACATCTAAATTCGTTACAACCCATCTAACAGCTGCTCCGTTTTAGCGGATGGAAGAGGATGATGAAGACATAGGGGAGATGGAAGACGTTTGGTACATTCGGCGGCTTGACGGCGGCCTGTTTACGTTGCAAACGGTCGACTACATTCTCGCATGGATCTGCATGGAGGACGACGGGGTAAGCCTACAGCCTGCACTGCTTCTGTTAGTCTGTCTGACATCGCCGCCTCCGTAGGTGCGCGCACATGTACAGAAATTGCTGGATCGCAAGAGCCAGACCTTCAAAGACATCGTCAAGACGCTCCGCATCTACCACGACAACGTCGACGAAGACGAAGGCACGGTTGTGTCCGACGGCGCCCTTTCACAGCGAGAGATCCTGCAAAATCTGATCACCTTCTTGGAAGTCTGCTGATTATCTATATTGAACACTATGAAATACAATATCTGTAGCACTAATAGCAATGCAATAGTCCGAGACCTGGACGCCTACCGTGAGATGGAAAGCGCCGCGGAGGCTAGGAGCATGTCTAGCGCGCCTTTAGCCTTGACTAGCTCCTTTTGGAAGTGCAACTCTGCTGCAACCTTTTTCCGTAACCTAACGAACAACGTGTCGATGAGCGGGGACTGCCCAAGCACGGGTGTGTACATCTCTGCCAGGATCATCGTTAGTGCATCAATGGCGTGATGGACAGTTGGATGTGACACACCGATCACAACACTGGCAACATCGCACACCATTTCTCCAAACCGGGGGTCTGTGACATACTTGAGTAACAGCCGAAGGACAGGCTCCAAAAGAACGTCGTCGCGCCCTGCTAGTGCTGTTCGTAAGCCGTCTCGGTGTATGAGCTCCTGGATCAACGAGAAGGTCGTTGTTGGAGGGACAGTCTACGACTTCAGTCAGTCGACTTGCCTCAACACCCGTCTGCATCGGGAACGTACCTTCCGTAGGACAGAGTCCAACGCGGCAGAATACTTGAAGTTTTTCAGGAGCCTGTCGTACTCCCGCAAGCGCTTCTTACGCTTGCTCTCCACTCTGAGCTCATCAACGTCGCCTATTGGTCTTGACTTTTTCTTCTCTTTGATGCGGCCCTGCCCGAGCGTGGGGAGGACTCCGCCGAGGAAAGACTCGAATGCACCAGTGCGGAGGGACGCAACAGAGAAAAGATCCTGCGAGGCGGGTTCCGAAGTTTTCGGCTGTCGACGACGTACAGAGAGGGTGCCGTCTGACATTCCCGCAGCAATATGGGTCTCGTCAGGCTATAGATTGTCTTGATAAGCAAGAAGCTAGGTAGAGATTCAGCGCGACAACTAGGACTCACCGAGAGGGCTAGACAGAGGACGGGTGCAGGGTACCGCATTGTATGCGTGACTCGGTACGTGCTCACATCGTAGACCTTAACCATCTGGTCTAAGCTTCCCGTGAGTATCCGGCTTGCATCCGAGTTGAATGCGAGCGAGGTAACGGTTTTCTGATGATTGGATATGGCGCGTGTACATCGTCCACCTGCAACAAGATCCCATGCCCGGAGGATGGGGCCTGCTGTGGAAAGTACAACAGTGCCCGAGGGGAACATGAGCACCTGCTCGACTGGAGAGGTATTGCGTGTGCCTGCTTCACCCGAAGCATCGCCCATGACCATTTCACATTCTCCTGTTCTGGAGTCAAATAGCCGTACTGTGGCGTCATAGGAACCGGTCAGGACGAGGTGGGGGTTGGATGTGGAAACCTGTCCTGTGCGGACATAGTCATTGTGGTCGAGAAAAGTGGTGATAGCAGCTTGCGAAGGCACGTCCCAAAGCTTCACTGTTGTATCATCGGAACAGGAGAGGACTTGCGTCTGGTCGAGAGGAGAGAACTTCGCAACGTGGACCGGCTGCTTGTGAGAATCCAACGTCCGGAGAATCGCGCGTGAGTTGATGTCAAATACCTGGAAAATGGGAATTTAAGAAGTTGCTAGGCGTTGGACAGGGAGTCACCCCCTTCCAGAGCCGTCAGACGTCCGGCGCGTTAGCATGAAGATGAGACTGACCTGGACCAATCCGGTGTCATCTCCTGCGACTACGAGTTTGCCGTCCCCCCTGATGCACCCGCTCCGCGCAACGTCTTTGAATCGCGAGATAGTCTTGGTAATTTTTTGTGTCCTTGGCGCATATATTTGCACGCGGGTCGCGGCTGTTACAGCGTATCGGTGCGGCTTGGACGGGGAGAAGTGAATGGAGGTGACTGGGGCGTATTCCTTGATGAAGACGGGATGCTTGTACTGTCGCCAGTGTCGCGACTCCGCGTTGTGTTTCGTGGACGCAGGACGCGCATGTTTGCGGACTACGACGGGGTGGTAATCCATGGTCGTAAGAGAGGGAGCTCAGCGGACAGCACTCGCACCTTTGCGGAGAGCCCGGCGCGCTTCGACTTAGCGAGCGGGCAGAAAAAGTTCGAATAAGGCAATGAGCTTCGGAGCAGAGAGGACCCCACGTGACAGACGATAAGGAGATCGATTGATCACCCTTACTCTCGTACTGGCCCGCAATTATTTTTCGGTGAAAAGTGTACATAGCCCGCTCCTCCATCTTCCCGCTCATCCTTTAGCTTCCTCTCTTCCCATTCCACCCCCGCCTCTAAAAGCCGTCATGTTGCTCTACTCCGACGTGATCTCCGGCGACGAGATGTTCTCGGATGCCTTCCCCATGTGCGCCTTGTTTCCCTATTTGCCGTAGCGCAGTAAGATTCACAATCTCTACAGCAAGGAGATCGACGGTATTGTCTACGAGGTGGACTGCCAGATGATTACCGTCAAGGCGGGTGCGGACGTCGACATTGGTACGTACATCATCTTAATCTACCCGAGCATGAGTGTACTGAACGGGCGAGCACACAGGCGCCAACCCCTCTGCCGAGGAGGGCGACGACGGCGCGCTCGAGGAGGGCGCGACAACGGTCAACAACGTTGTTTACTCCTTCCGCCTCCAATCGACTCAGTTCGACAAAAAGTCCTATCTCACTTACCTCAAGGGCTACATGAAGGCGGTCAAGCAGCACCTCCAGGAGAACAACGAGGGACGCGTAGAGGCATTCGAAAAGGGCGCGCAGGCGTTCGCCAAGAAGCTTGTCGCCAACTTCAAGGACTACGAATTCTACACTGGCGAGAACATGAACCCTGATGGCATGATCGCTCTCCTCAACTACCGCGAGGACGGTGTCACCCGTACGTTCTCTCAATCATTCTGTGAAAGTCTATGCTCATTTACTCCACTTATTCAGCCTACTTCACCTTCTGGAAAGATGGTCTCAAGGAGATCAAGCTCTAGATCTTCTCCATCGCATATTGGATCGGTTCTACTCATTTTTCGCGTGATTATGTTGGTGTATACTCGTAGCGCTGTAGGAAGAGAAGTCACATTATTTGTATCCTCGCAGAATGCCAACCGACGGCATAGCACAACTCTGGATCGGGCCTCTCATTCTACGAATCTTTGACGTCTGGAGGAAAATGCCGTGATACTTTCATCGGAACTAGTAACCATGTTGCAAGCATCATGACATTCGGCGCAAGCGTGAACGCAGCGATGGTAGACATAGAGTGTATGCGAAAAGCGTGCTTTTTATTTCCGAACGGGCATCTGAGCCTCGACTAATACAATAAAATAAGCGTAGAGGTCGTGATGAGATCCAATCGAAAGCATGAACAGAAGCTCAGAGCTCTACGTGACGGTGTGCGTCCTCCATGACGACTTGGGCGTCGTCTGCTGGCGTGGAGTTAGACGCCTCCTGAACCTCGAGCGAGTTCTTTGCGTTCTCTTCAACGAAGGCGATCAGGCTTTCGAGAGAACGGTCGCCGTCGTAGTCAAGGAACTCGCGGGAGCCCGCGGGCTTGAACTTGAGCGTGGGGAACCCGGAGATGCGGAAAGGAACGCTGGGAGGAAGATCGTTTTCGGTAGCCTCCATCTTCGCACTAGGGGAAGACCGTCATTGACGAAACCCAAACAACGACGAAGGAATCGACGCACATAGTAACCTTGTCGCGGAGCGCAGAGAAGTGTTCACCGAGGGAATCCCATGTGGGCTTAAGGCGCTTGCAGTGACCGCACCTACATATATTACGTCGACAACTGGTGGCATTGATACACAGCGCAGTTAAACTTACCAACTAGCGTAAAACTCGACGAAGACATCACGGCTGTCATCGAAGACGACTTCCTCGAATTGCTTGCCAACCAAGTTGAAAACGGCCTCATCCTGAACCTCGGGAACAGGCTGGCTCTTGAGCTGGGGCTCGAGCTTGCGGTCGAGGTACATGCCAACCATCTCATCAGCGGCTTCTGCGGTGACCTCGTTCTCCTGGTCGAAAGGATACTTGAGCTGTTTGCCGAGGTCCTGAATGACGAACGAGGGCCACTTCGCCTCGCCGAGGTTCAGAGCACGCGCGTGATCCCCATACTTGATGGCGTCGATCCAGACGAAGTTGACCTTGCCCTTGTACTTGGCCGCGACGGGCTTCAGCATGTCAATGTGCTCCTGGTGCTTCTCGTCCGTAGGGTCGAGGAAAAGGTACGCGAGTGGCTTGCCGCTCGAAGCATAGACCTGATAGTTCTCCGCGCCAACCTCGTCGATGATGGGAATGGAGAGGTCGGCGAGCCAGCCCTCAAGATCCTTCACCTTTACGGAGCCAATCGGGTAGGGGTACTCGACCGAGGGCTCGTCGAAGGAGCGGTAGACGACAATGGCGGGAGGAGTGACACCGGCCGCTTCGGCGACAGCAGTCTCGGTCGAGAGACCGAAGAGGTAATCGTCACGGTGCTTGTTCGCGGCTGAGCTGAACTCCGCTGCGGGAGCGTCGGTGGGCGAAGCGACAAACGCGATGGCTACAATCTTGTCTGCCGTCTTGAACTCGTCAAAGTTGTCGGTCGTGACATCTGAAACAGCAGGAAGAGACTGCCTGTAACACGCTATTAAACATTGGCGGGCGATAGATGTTAAGGGTGCTTACTTGGTCATGTAGCTGATGATGCCGTCAGCCTTACGGGGGCCAGTGTACTCAGAGAACTCGCCGTTGCGGTATACACGGAGAGTGCTACAATCCCATGCACTGAGCCACTGCACTCACACGGGATGGGAAGCGGATACTCACGGGTAACCCTGGATGCCGTTCGACTGGCAGAAGTCGGCCTCATCAACACAGTTGACCTTGGCGAGCTTGATGCTCTTCTCCTTGAGAGCAGTCGCCGCCTCTTCATAGTGGGGCGCAAGAGCCTTGCAGTGACCACACCTAGAGAGGCGTGAGAGGGTTGCATGGATGGGGGACGCGTCGTAGCGTACCATGGAGCGAAGAACTCGACGAGCATCAACGACTCCGGGTTAACGGTGCTCTCGAAAGTGGCGAGAGTAAGGTCGAGGACATCGGAGGCGAGGACGGCCTGAACAAAGGCGAGCGCAGCCGCCGAGGAGAAGATATGCGAGAACCGCATGGCGAAGGAAAGGAGGGGAAGGGAGACGCGGTTTGGACGGTCGGTACGACCGCGGAGGGGTTTATACGAGAGCGGGTGTCGACGTGTCACCTAGAGCTTATGTATGCAGTGCTCTTTTCTAAGCCCGATCACTGTAACAAGCCGAGACTACAACTCGCTCTGATCACTGCCATAACCGGCTTCCAGACCTGGCGCTTCCCGGCCTTCCGTCCGCGGCCTTGACGGTGAGCGCTGGTGAGCCTGACAGCTCCTCCGCCACCTGGCCTCCTCTCGCTCGCTCCCCCGGCCATAGCGCGGACATTCTGCGCATCATTCCCACCTCCAGTCCTTTTCCGACGTCCCATGACGTCGAGCCCCCGCGTCCTTGAAAAACGCATACGTGGCAGTACGAGCATCACCGTTGTCTGTTGTCAATCACTCCGAGTTCTGTCGCCGTCCGCGCCTCATTGCCCCAATCATGCCGCCTTGGCACGAGAGCTATCATCCAGCGTCCTGTTCGCAGACGGCGCGTCATTCATTTCCAGAATGCTATTCTTCCTCTCGAAGCCGCCAAAAAATCTTCGTTCGTCACTGTTCGAACAAGCGCTGCTCCGTAGAAAGGCGGCTCGAACGTAAATGTTTGACTCGCCTCCGTGCCCGATGAGTCGATATTGATGTTCGCCTATGAGCCCCGAAACTCATGACAAGGCCGATATGTTCAGCAAAGAATGACGCAATTCGGAGGGTCAAAACAACTGAGACCAGCGGAAATGAACGGGACACTCGGAGGCAATAAGGTGCATGACATGGGGACGGGAGCAATGCGAAAATCGCAACAGGAGGGGCGTCGTGTCCCGACCTCAATTGCAAAAGAGGTTTTGGGGGATATCTCTCGTTGTCCGCCTGCGCACAATGGGCCTAGTCTAGTTTGTGCTGTACATGAGGCGAGAGTAGGCTTCTCCGAGTGTCCCGACACTATCCGGGATATCGGACCAGGTGGGAGTACGGACGCTAAATGACACACGTCGCCTCATTCAGTGGATGTCATATTAACGTAGAGCTAACCGCGATAGTCTAGAATATTGAAGGCCGCACAACGAACTCTACAGTGTCTTCAAATCAAAGTTGCTCCCCTTATGGCGACCTCCCGAGTACTTCTTCACGTCGGGCACGAACGGACGCGGAGGCGGGAAGCCAGACACGATGAAGGAGTGATTCCCAACCGTTGGCGGGGGTGTAGGAACTAGAGCCACACGGTCATGAAGGAAGAACTGATTAGAGGTTATGCACTCACTCTTGCGACCAGCTGAAGCACCGTTCAGCTTCGGTGCCAAGCCAGACGGCGTACGTGACGGGGGCGCTAAAAGAGGCGCTAAAGCGGGCCCAGCCGAAACCGTGCGTGAGCGTGCGGGGGAAGGCCCTGGCGGTGGAGGGGGCGGCGCCGAGGGCACAGCACTATGCCGTACTGGAGGAGGCGGCGCGGGGGAGCTCCGCGCAGGAGGGAGAGCAGGAGGGGGAGTCGGAGGCGATGATACGGATGGTGCAGGAGGTGGGGGAGGCGCTGCGGTCCGCCGAGCCGGCGGAGGCGGGGGTGCGGATGGTGTCCCCACATCTGACGCTGCACGTTGTCGCACTGGAGGCGGAGGCGGTGGGGCGAGCGTCGATCTACGAGCGGGTGGAGGTGGGGGGACCGAACGCCCCGGCGCTGGCGGTGCGCTCTCCGTGTGCTGTACCGCGATCGAGGACGGACGAGGCGGCGGAGGTGGCGGAGCTCGTCCAGTCGCACTGGGGGGCGCGGGCACTCTACGAGCAGGCGAGGCGGAGGAAGGACGTAGCGGAGGTTCGGGTACGGCTCTCGCATGAACGGACGGAGAGGACCCGCGGGGAGGAATCGCGGGTGGGGCGGGAGAAGAGGTCGGGCGTGGGGGCGGAACGGGAACCTTCCTCGGCGGAGGTGCTGGTGCACTAGGTGCGCTAGGCGGGGTGGGTACCACTCGTGACGGTAGACTAGGAACCACACGCGACGGCAGACTAGGAGTTGCTCGAGACGGAGGCGTAGGAGCTGGAGGGGGAGGCGCCGCCGGTCTTGCTGGGGATGGCCGGTTAGGTGGTGGTGGTGGTGCCGCCGTCGGTGTAGAAGCTGTCTCTCTTTTAGGTATCGAGGGAGGTTTCCCTAAAGCGGGAGGTTTGCCTGAATGCCCTGTGAGTAAGCTTCAACATTCCGGTGCAAGCATGGAGAACGCACCCAACGCATTCTGGCCTGCTGGCTTGAGCTTAGGCATTCCACCCGCGAACAAACCACCAAGTTGAGGAGGGCCGCCCGTCATGGATGCCGAGGCACCGACGGGGATGGCGGGTGCACCCATTCCGCCGCCGCCGCCACCACCTCCTCCCCCCTTAGGTGTCTCAATCGCTGGCGCACTGCGATCATTGGTCACGGCCTTCTTCAGCCTCTTTCCTGCTTGAATTTGGGCCAGTAGCTCGGAAGAGGCCATGACGAATTTTGTGGAGAGCGTGTATCAGTGACGGGCAATGTGCGATGGAAAAAGCTAGGATCAGAGTGCAGGTGGCAAGAGTCGCTATTCAAGAGAGATGGTGACGTTCTGGCAGGTGGCTTGTAGTACAGATAAAGCCAATGCATAAGCGCCAGCTGCGTCCACTTCATCGGCTTCGCACAGCCCGCAGCCTCAGGCCACCGCAACCTCACTCCGAGTTCGGGCGCAGTCTCTTCGAACGTGCCTTACGAGCAATGTTGACGAACAACATCCATGCTATTACATGCGTTGTACAATAACAGGGGATGATATGAATGTATATACTGTCGAAACCATCTTCACGACCAGATGCCACCCCACCGTCACTGTGCTCGCTTCTTCATAGAGGCTACGCCCCGTAGGCGCTGCGGAGTCAAATCTAGAGGAGGTAACTCGGGGCAGCTACCACTGCGCCTGCGTGTATGTCCTAGCGATTCGTTGCGCAGTGGTGGAGCCCCGATGGTCGGCCAGCCCGAGCTGAGGTTCGGAGTGGAGGATGACCCTGGTATTGGCGGTGAACGAGGTCCGCGCAGTCGCCCAGACCCCTGTGCACGCCCATGTGAAGCTGAGGACGGAGTAGGAGGAATGGGGGGCGAGGCGACCTCGGGTACACCGGACTCTTGTATTCGACATTCTGCAGGCTCATGCGACGAGGGAGAAGGAACTATGTACTGCGACGAGGGGCGGATACTTGATGCTGGCGGGGAAGGTGGGGGGCGAGGTGACCTCGGAGTCGATGGGACCGTGAGGAGCTGCGAGGAGATAGGTCGGACCGACGAAGGCAGGCCATGCAGCTGCACGCTGGCGCGCTGCCCAGGGACACTACCCGGCCGCAGTGGACGTAGAGAGTGTGGTCGGCTGATGACCATGCGCTTCGTGGCTATGGATGAGCGACTGAACCTTGACACGGACGGATCCGGACTGTGAGATTGCCCCTCCACCAACACCGGAAGCTCTTCTCTGGTGCCACCAAACGTCCTGCCAGAGGCAACGGAAGTGCGCGGAGCTGATCGCCATGGAAGCTTCAGCGAACCTTCTCCAGGGGAACGCATCTTCCGGCGCGTGCTAGGCTGGCGGGACGAGGTAGAGTATGTTCTTCGGGCCCCACTCGCGCTGCTTGTAGAACGTTGACCGTATGTTGTATAGGCAGACAGATACGAATCCCGAACGGAAGCTTGGGCGATGGAGGAAGAACGGGAAATGGGAGTGCTATCATTCGGGGAGGTCGTGTTCGACACGGGTGACCAATACCTTCCCTTGTTGGCTGACACCGACGCTGGGGTGAGTCGGATGATGTCGGAACCGATAACGCTTAGCGACTTTGTCGTAGTTAAAGGTTCAGGTTCCACGTCCTCTATAACGACTTGGATAGCAGGCTTTGGCCGTTTAGAACGCACAGGACCGACAATAGGCCCTTGATGGATGTGACGTTCGAGCTGTTCTGCGTACTGCGCCTGGAACGGGAGGATCTGCCGGTCTTGATGTCCAGAGAAGACAGGCGCGTCTCCTATTCGTGGAGGAGCACTTGCCGGCTCAAGAATCGCTCGAGGTCGAATCTGATCGGGTGGTCGCATTTCCCTCGGGCCACTGTAAAGGATTACGTTGTTGTTATCGTCATCGTCAGTGGGAACCTGCGTGTCTGGCGGTGGCGATGTTGTAACAAGTTGAGATGCGGCGTGAGGTGTCTGTGAGGAGATCGCCAGCGGAGTCGGTGCGCGGGATGGGCGAAGGGACGGGGAGAAAGTGGGAAGCTTTATCGCAGGCTCTTTATGGTCATTGTTGATCCCGTGGTTAAAAACGCCTGATAACGCAAACTCAGGATCAACAATACGGATACAGTGTCGATGAGAAACGGACACCCACCCATAACGATCAGTGCACCAATGCTGAAGGGTATAAACTGAGCGAGTTGGTTGGTGGTGACAACGTTGGGGACGAGAGTAAGAATATCTAAGAGCAAAAGGCTACCCGCTCGCAACATGTGAATCTTCGTGGAGTTCGTTACCAATGCTATCGTCCGGACACCTGCATTTGTTGTTCGCCACTTCATGAATAACCGGCCACCGACGTACAGTTCCATGAGGATAAATGCAATGGATGAAAAGAGGGCGGTGGGAATGAATCTAACAAGCCCTTAGCATGATTATAAAATTGTTATGACAGATTGGCTTACCTGGTCTTAATACAGATGAAGGCGGCCAATGTCCTCGCAGGTAGAATAGATCCGGTGTTAGTCGCGGTGAAGGCTACGATGAAGGCTACGAGAGATTAGCTCGCAGGATGCAAATGTCAAAATCAAGGCTCACAAAGGCCGAGCACGAGTCCACCGCTCAAAATATAAAACTCGATATTTCCAGCGCTGCGTGCGTGCAATTCCCAAACCAGGATGACCAGACCGACGAGACGAGTGACCTGGGCAGCCATACTCCCCCACGCTACAGTAAATGCTGACAGAGGATATAATGAGATTGGACAGATGGACAAGGTGTGACTGTACGGACCACATGCTGTGTCCCCATCGGACCGATACAAAAGGAGGGTGCAAAACTCCGCAAATCCCGCGAAAGCAAAGCAAAGGTTGAGACCAAATGCCAGAGCTGCCTCATTGGAAATACGATGAATCGCGGAGAGCTGCTTTTGTGCATTCTGTCCCTTCTCAGTTTCATAGTTGGCTTGGGCTTCGAGATCACGGGCCAATCTCGTTCGGTGGATAGTTTTCCAGCAGACTTGTATGAGCTGCTGGAAGAAACGGGACCGGCATGCATAAAGAAGGCCGCTCCAGAAGACCCATCCTAAGAGGAAAGCTGCAACAACACGACTTGTCACGAATGAGGATGGATTTTGGGACACGGCGTAAACTGAACGAAGCACTTACAAGTCGGAGTGAAGTAGGAACTCCTCCGTCAACGGATTCCCAGTATCCTGAGGAAAGAGCCCTGCCGGCGGATCGCTTGACATTCGTTAGTCCTCTGAAAAGGTCCTCTTGACACAGCATAAGGGTCCAGCCAGAAGCAAGGTCGGAACAGCCCAGCTGTACACGTGAGAGACCAGCTCGACGATGAACGAACGGACGGGGAGGAAAAGAGGGAGAAGCGGAGGGGTCAAGGAGGTCGTTAAGAGCGTAGCATGAGGAGAATGGAGGACGCCCCTGGTCGCGGGTCAGATCAAGGACGGTGGTGATGAAACTCGGCCAGCTGATGGGGGTTCCCGGCGCAGAGTGAGGCGCAGTGCCTCCGTCTTCAAGCTGGAGCTCAACTCAAGCGGCGGGCTGCAAGAGGATAGTACCGAACTAATTAATAAGACGGGCCTTGTTCTTCTCAGCGGTCAGTAGTGAGACGTCGATCGGGCAGAGTCGTCACGCGCATCGCTGTGCTCTGCGCGGGCAGATATGGTCGGGTAGGAACCAACGACTCGCATGGGCAGACTGGCGGGCGGTAGGAGACGGACGGGGAGTGGTTTGTCCCCGGGTCGCGAGCGATCTGCCATTTGCGACGACGTCTTTGAAGCTTACGGACATGAATGCTTCTGTCCGTGAGAGGCACACGGCCATACCGGTCTCGACCCGAGAGGAAACCCGCCGACGTTGCGCATGCCGCATGGCTCTCCGAGCGCCCCGGACGTGCAGGCGCCCGGCCGGCCGCAGGCTCACGGCAGGTCACAGCAGGTCATGGCAGGTCACGGCGTGAAGTCACGAGTCACGAGGCACTTAGCGGAACTGGATCACGTGCACGAGGCTTGGATGCTCCTCCTTGTGTGTGGCTCTCATCCACTCCCCCGCGTCCGGCACACGTCCGGCGGGTCCCTCAGCCACAGTCGTTCTGTTCTCCCTCCCACTCCTCCCACTTCGCGTCTCGGTTATCGCTTTCTGTCGTCTACTCTGTACCTGCTTTCCATGCCTCTAGCCCCTCATGGATAATCCGCCATCCCTCCATACGGCCGGAGACCTCGAGATGCGCGCCGCTCGAGTCGCGGACCCTGGCATAGGTGCGTGGCCCTTCTACATCCCTCGATCATGCTAATTCACCAGGCACACATCGTACAGACCTCAAAACAAAATATACCGTCGCATGTGAGCTGCGCGAGATGATAGACACCGCCGGTCGCGATGCCGAGGCACGCGTCCTACCTCACATGATCCCTGTTCTACTCGACATTCTTCGCTCTGGTGAGCCTTCTTTCCAGAAGGACAGCCTTGAGTTTCAATTTCGTCGGAGTCTTCTGGAGATTCTGCATCGCATCCAATTCATAGAGATCGTCCGCCCGCAAGTCCTCCCGCTCTTGAGTGGACTGGTCTATATACTCCGGAACGACAACGAAGAAATGGGAACAATATCTTGCAAGATGATGGGCGAAATGATGCGCTCCACTAGGATTTTTAGTGAGGAGGTCTTCACGGATTTTATGACCGTCCTCGTGCAACTACTAGAGAACCTCAAAGCCGTGCTGGCCGAGGTTTTCTCCGAGCAGTCGCTCGAGCTCGACGGAACGACCTCCCTGCAAGCCATCCGCAGCTTCAAGGTTCTCTCTGAGATCGGAGGTGTCGTTGTTGCATTCTCGCATAACAACCGCAATACGGTGTCCCCACATATTCCCTCCGTCATCCTACGGCTCCTCGAATATAGTGAGTTACAAGCCCCCGCGCAGCAGAAAGCTAGGGAAGACTTTGAGGCTATGGGAAGCATATGGGCCGGCATGGCACCTACTGTGAAGAATATGCAAGCGTACTCGGATTACATCATTTCTCAAGTCCGAGCGATTCAGACGATGCTCGTGCTTCTCAGGCAACAGCCAGAGCCCTCAGAGAAAGATGGAGAAACTGGTCAGCGGCTCGCTCTGGCGCTCCTCCGGTTGTTCCAAGACTGCCCCGCCATGGGAATCGCTGCAAGAAAGGTATCTCGGCTTCTTGTGGAAGCTCATCGCCCCCATGCTCACCCATATGCAGGAAATGACGCCTATCCTGAAGCATTTGACCACTACTCCGTTCAAGCGCGCTCTTCTTCCCCATATCGACAAGTTGTTGGATGAACGAGTACTGCTCGGAAATTCTATTGGAAGCCAAGAGGTGTATCGGTAAGAGCAACTTACTCGTTTGCAATCTTCCTTATTCTCCAGCTATGTCCACAGATCGACTCTGCTTGGAGCTGTAGCAGACCTCCTCCACCACCTTCGGGCCGATCTCACACCAGCCAATATCTCCCGAGTCTTCGCGGTCTATGTGCGGCATCTACACAATCCGTTCTTGTCTACACATACGCATGTCCTTTCCGCCAAAATCATTTTCAACCTCCTAGAGGTTGAGATTGGCAAGGACTCCCATCAGAACGCTGCACGCATCTTGAACACGTTGCTAGAAGCTTGTGTCGACAAAGTGGACTCTCTCGTGTCCGTTCAAGTCGAGAGGATCGCGAGACTTGCCAAGGATAAGGACACGGAGAACGAGTTCAATGACTTTGCTCTAATTGAGAAGTCCCGCCCCCTTTTGGGCCCGTGTTACGCTACGGAGAGACCAGAAGAGAGTATGGGAGGTAAGTGCTTTGCTCTACTTCAGCCATATTAAGCTCACCGCTGCTGCAGAATACCGCAATCTCATTCGGACGCTCTTCCACGGTTTCCACAGCCTCGTCATGGCCCTCAAGAAGTGTGACGCGCCCATCCCCGATGGGACTCTCATCGCACGCATGTTTGATGGGTGTATCCGGTCAATGGCCTTCTTTGATGGTGAAATGAGGGAAGCCCAGGACGCGCTGGAACGCATTGGAGCAGCGATGACAGAGATCAATCTTCACGTCTTCCAAGAGGTATGGACCCAGAAGATTGGTTTCTACTTCACGTCGGCGGAAAAGCGGCCGGTCCTCATGCACCTATCCACCATCCTCTTCGCCCGAGAAGCTACATCCCCTACCATTGTGGCCATTGTCCTGAGGTATCTCATTGATCGCCTCCCTGACCTCGGGCAGTATGATGACCAAGGTGCCGCCGTCGCTATCCGGATGTTCAAGTTAACCTTTGGGGCCGTAACCAGCTTCCCTCCCCTCAACGAGTCGATCCTCGCTTCCCACCTGGGCAAATTGATCATGGATTGCTTTCCTCTGGCAGCGAAAGCGGCGAGACCGACCAACTATTTCCATCTCTTACGCAATCTATTCCGCGCGATCGGCGGTGGGGGTGGTCGTTTTGAGCTGTTGTACAAAGAGGTTCTTCCTCTGCTTCCTGATATGCTTGAATGCCTAAACCGACAGCTGCAGACGTCGGAAGGCCCGACCCGCGACATGATTGTCGAACTTTGCCTCACCGTTCCCCTCCGGTTGACCCATCTCCTACCCTACCTCTCGTATCTCATGCAACCTCTCGTCCTTGCGCTCAAAGGCACGCCGGAACTCATCAGCCAGGGTCTCCGTACGCTCGAATTGTGCATCGACAATCTCACCTCCGACTTCCTCGACCCTACTCTCAGCGTTGTTCTTCGGGATCTCATGGAGGCGCTCCACGCTCTCTTGAAGCCATTGCCTGCAAATCACCAACATTCGCATGCGGCCATTCGAATCCTTGGTAAGCTCGGCGGACGCAACCGCAAGTTGCTAGAGAAGGATCCTTCTTTCGATTACTCCCAGCACACCGAGCCAGTGAAGGCTCGCTTTTCCTTCGGTCCACAGATTGGTAGCATCGAGCTCTCTCCCGTCGCAATTGTATCCGCGGAGATTTTTCGTAATCCGAAGTCAGCTCCGCAGCATCGCATTCAGGCCTACAATTATCTCGAACAGTGCCTGGTCCTCATGCTTCACGAGGTTTGTATGTTTGCTCATTGTACGAAGATGATCTCAACAATCCGAACGTCTGTTCTAGGGAGTCAAGGGCCGTGAGCGCGAAGAGCTCTTCGTTAGGTGCTTAGAGAGCATGTATGACGCTGTTCACCTGCCCGAAGTCCAGGAGAAAGCGGAGAAGACGCTCGTCGAAGTTGTTCGTTTCTTGTTCTCTGCGGAGGTTCGCAGATATTCTGTGAAGGACGCCTCGGCACGCCGTTATCCCAGCCCCGTCTTCACCTGCTACCTGGACGCATTCGCTCGCGGTCTGGCTCGTGACAAAGCAGAAGAAGGCAAGCGCGTCCTGGCGCTCGTTAGCGCGTCCATCCGCGAACTAGTTTCGCTAGGAGCAACGTCCGACGTCGCCAATGAGGTTTTTGCTACCCTGCACCAGGTCGCCAACCGGTTCGTCTCTCTTTGCCTTGAGGAGACCTGGACGAGACGCAGCGCGGGATGCGGAGGTATCAAGATCATGACAGAGGTCCCAGACCTCGGCGTTCGGTGGATCAATGACCGCGAGGTTGACCTGGTCCGCATGCTCCTTCACGTTCTTAAAGACGTGCCCCACGATTTGCCCCACGATGCGGACTCCGTCGTTGACGTTCTCAACCGCGTCCTTCGAGTGAGCACCGTGGATGCTTCCGCGGCCGAGAACGATCAAAACCGCGAAAATAAGCTCTCCCACGTCATAGGACTTTTCTTCGCAGAGCTCTCTAGTCCTAACGCCACCGTGCGTAACGCAGCACAAGGCTGCATCGCCCTGCTTTCGGAGCTTAGCGGGAAGGCTATCGTCGACCTTCTCATGCCTCATCGCGACAGAATGCTTGCTTCCATCTACACCAAGCCCCTCCGTGCGCTTCCTTTCCCACTCCAGATCGGTATGATCGAAGGGATTCGCTACTGTATCAGCCTCCAGCCACCACTCCCGGAGCTTAACGAGGAGTTGCTACGTCTCCTTCATGAGACGTTGGCATTAGCTGATGCTGACGACGCTGCTCTAGTGGGCCGGAACAATCCCCGACAGAGCGCAATCGAGATCGTCAAGTTGCGTGTTGCCTGCATCAAACTGTTGACGGCGTCCATGCCCATGACAGACTTCTTTTCCAAGCAAGCGCAGACGCGCCAGAGGTATGCTCACCTCTTAGTCGCCATTACCGCGCGCTGATCATTGTCTGTAGGGTGACGGGCGTGTACTTCAAGTCACTTTATTCGCCCATACAGGAAGTGAAAGACGTCGCTCATGAAGGGTTGCGGATGGTGCTCACGCACCAATCAAGACTTCCCAAGGAGCTGCTGCAGACTGGCCTCCGTCCTATCCTCATGAACCTAGCGGACCCCAAGCGCCTCTCTATTCCTGGCCTTGAAGGACTAGCTCGGCTTTTGGAGCTGCTTACGAACTACTTCAAAGTAGAGATCGGCCATAAGCTCTTGGACCACTTCCGGATTGTCGCCGATCCCCAGATGCTGCAAGCGTCGTCGAGGCTCCCGCTCATGGAAAATGATGGGATCAAGAAGCTTGTCTGCCTCGCAAACATATTCCACCTCCTTCCCTCCGCCGCCAATATATTCCTCGAGAACCTGGTGAACGCGGTCGTCCAGACAGAGTCGGCGTTGCATTTTGCTGGGGAAAGCCCGTTCTCCGCGCCGTTGGCGAGGTATCTTGACCGTTATCCATCCGACGCAATGGACTACTTCATTCGGCATCTTGCGTTTCCGATGCAAATCCGCACCCTCCGCAGCATCTTACGCGCTAAGCTTGCACCAAACCTGTTGCGAGAGCTTAATGCCAGATCTGCGGCGCTCGTGTCGCGGTGCCTCGATAGCAGGGACGCCAACCTCGTTATGCCCGGTCTGCTACTTTGCTCGGACCTCGCGGAGCTCGTGCCCGACTGGGTCCTGGAGAACAAGTACGCGGTAGACGCAGTGGTAGCTCTATGGAGGGCCGATCTTAGCGTGGACACTCCTCAGATCCCGTCAGCAGAGCTCCTTCAGAAGTACACCCTTATGCTCTCCATCTTCAAACAAGCTCTAGAGCAATCACCCCGCATCGACATCCTCTTCGAGCTCGTGAATATCTTCATCCGCAGACAGCCTCTAGACGTGGTCAGCGTCATTCAGTTCCTTTACCGACATGTCGCTTTGAGCAAGGACCTAGCCTTCCGCCGCAATGTCCTCACTCGCTTCTTAGTCTGGTTCGAAGACCCGTCCTATTCAACTGCCCAAAAGGCGCTCTTCCTTCAATACGTTGTCACCCCTACTCTCCTCATGCATGCGATCCACGCCCCCGACAAGGCCGGCTTATTGGACAATGACATGGTGCTGCGCATCCACAAGCTGATATTCCAACCAATGTCGTCCGCCGAAGGCATGGCTAACACCTTCCCTGACGCTGATGATCATTTCAAGATCGAACTCTTGCGCTTTGCGACGGTGATGGTCCAACACTATCACGATCTCCTACATGAGGTGAAGAAGGATATCATCAAGTGTGCCTGGGTGTTCATATCGAGCGAAGACTCCCTCGTCAAGTGCACAGCGTATGTGCTCGCCGCTCGCTTCTTCGACGTGATCGAAGGTCCCACGAAATTTGTTCTGTCGCTGTGGGGCGGTCTCCTCAAGCTCCCAAATGCTGAGTGCAAAGTCCTCGTTCGGCAGGCTCTCGATATCCTAGCCCCTATCCTTTCCCGATCGCACATGCAAATCGCAGAGGCCGGATACCCGCAGTGGGCCAGAACGACCAGACGCCTCTTGGCAGAAGATGGCGTTAACTATAACCAGACCAACCTCGTCTACTACCTCATTGTCTCTCACCCCGCCCTCTTCTATCCTGTTCGCGCTCTTTTCGTGCCACATATCGTCAACCACCTGGGGAAACTTGGCTTGATGTCAAACGCTAGCCTCGAAGTCAAGAGTCTGACCATCGATATCGTCCAGGTCATTTTCGATTGGGAACAGAAGGGAGCGCCTATCGGTAGCGCAGCTCCATCTACTTCGACAACGTCGGACGGGTGGTCCACTCCTCTGAGCCTCAGAGAGGCCATCATCAGTTACCTAATACGCCTAGCTACCAGCCTTCACGATCCGCAGTCGCGTCCTCACATCGTACCTAAGGCTCTAGCGCTTCTACGCAGCCTTGTGTCCCCGGAGGGTTGGAGCGACGTGAACGTCAAGCTCAACTTCTTCTCTCGCGCCTTGGAACAGGTTGGTAGTGTTGAAGCCTATTACGTATGGTGACTAATGCACCCTTAGAACGATCTAGCGGACGATGCGCAGAAGTTACAAGCAATTAATAACGCCAAAGTCCTGCAGACCGTATCTGCCGATCGAGATGACGCGTGGTACCAAGCTAACGCCCCCATCCTGACTAAATTGGTACGCAAGGGGATGCTCTGTGAGGAGCAGATCCTGCAAGATTGCCTCTACCCTGTCGTCGATCGCCTGCTTCGCCTCTTCCCGCTTCCGAAGGAAGAAGACCAACAGCCTCAAGGGGAAATCTCCGAGTTTCATGCGGCCATCCACGCCTCTATATTCGACCTTCTCAGGAGCTCCGATAGCCTGCGAATCACGGCCTTACGAGGGTGCCTCCTGATTCTGAAGACCATCGTTCAAGTGGCACCCGAGCGTATCGAGCCATTCTGTGCGCATCTGATGAAGCTCCTCAGCAAGTTGGTGAAAGACCACATCCATCAGACACCAGGACCAGCAGGGAGCACCTTCGAAGGACTCGTCCGCCTGCTCACTGGCATCCTCGAAGTCTGTCACATTGCCGTAGCTCATCTCGGTGATCAGAGAAAGTGGCTACTCAGTACGTTGGTGGTCTTGGTCGACAAGTCGAAGAGCATGCCGTTGTGCAAGTACCTCCTCGAGATTGCGAAAGACTGGGCCATGAACAAGCGTGACGCTTACCCCACTATGAAGGAGAAGGCCAGCCTTCTGCAGAAGATGGTTGCATTTGAAAATAGGGGCGACCGAGCGGAGGTCCTCTTTAACAACTACCTCGAGCTCATATACGAAATTTACACGGACCCCTCCCTTCGCCGTAGTGAGCTTACTACACGCCTCGAGCAACCTTTCCTGCTTGGTTGTCGTGCCGCCGACTTCACCATTCGCGAGCGGTTCATCGACCTGCTCGACAACAACACACCCCGTTCCTTGTATAGCCGACTTCTGTTCATTTGTGCCAGTCAGAGTTGGGAGTCTTTAGCGGATCAGAACTGGATCTTCTTGGCGCTGCATCTTCTACTAGGCTCCATCGAAGGGGATTTGATCGTCTCCCCCGATCGCAGGGGGACCTTTGACGACTCCTCTTGGCCACAACCGCCATTCCCTCTCGCCCGAGCTTCGTCCTTCATCAAACCCCTGCAACGGCTGTTGTTCGCGGATCGACAAGTTGCCCACAACGT
The DNA here is from genome assembly GCA_002150815.3 of Grammothele lineata. Lineage (NCBI taxonomy): Eukaryota > Fungi > Basidiomycota > Agaricomycetes > Polyporales > Polyporaceae > Grammothele > Grammothele lineata. Next base: position 102,052 of record NDFF03000018.1, read on the forward strand.
CTGGATCTCGGCCTTCCCGGCGGCGTGGGCGTGTCTCTCAAGGAGAGAGCAGACCGACATTGGGAATCATATGATCAATCTGCTCAGTAAGGAGTATCACATCCGGCAGGCGGAGACAAGGCCCAATGCCATCACTTCACTGTTGGCCGGCATTCAAGCCTGCTCTACTCCTATGGCTCTTCCTCCCCACCTGGTCAAATATCTTGCAAAGACCTACGGCGCGTGGTATATCGGTGCGGAAATGTTGGAAGTCTCCCTCACTACCGTTCGAGAAGATGAGGTCGTCATTCGCGACACGGTATACGACGCACTAGCCGAGCTCTATGCGGAGCTTTCCGAGGAAGACGTCTTTTATGGGCTGTGGCGTCGTCGATCTCTCTATCCCGAGACCAACGCCGGCATTTCCTTTGAACAAGCCGGCATGTGGGACCAAGCTGCCACCATGTACGAATCTGCCCAGAGTCGTGCCAGGGCAGGTATCCTGCCCTTCTCGGAAGCTGAATTCTGTTTATGGGAAGATCACTGGATTTTGGCATCCGAGAAACTTCAGCAGTGGGAGCTCCTATTCGAGCTGGGCAAGTCCGAGGGCAATATCGACTTGCAGCTGGAGAGTGCCTGGCGCACGAAGGACTGGGTGGAACATCGGACCGAGATGGAGAACTACATCAGCCAGTTACGAGATGTCGCCACGCCGCGGCGTCGTACGTTCGAGGCGTTCCTTGCATTGCTCAAGAACCCGGCGGCTATGGACAAGAACACTGACTTCACGGGCGCGCTCGACAATGCGACGCAGCTAACGCTCCGCAAATGGGTCACTCTTCCGAACCAATTCTCGGCTGCTCACATTCCACTCCTCCAACAGTTCCAGCAATTCATTGAGCTGCAGGAGGCTGTGCAGATTTTCGGCTCCCTGGCCTCTACCAACGCGCAGAATCTCGAAAAGAAGTCCGGCGACCTGAAAATGATCCTGCAGGCATGGCGGGAACGATTGCCCAACCTTCATGATGACATCACTATCTGGAGTGACCTAGTAGCGTGGCGCCAGAACGTCTTCAATGCGATCAACAAGACCTACCTTCCCCTCATCCAGCCCGCCAATCAGGGCAGCGCCGCAACTGGCAGCACGAGCACCTTTGGATATCGTGGTTTCCATGAGACTGCATGGATCATTAACCGATTTGCTCACGTCGCGCGCAAGCACGAACTCCTGGATGTTTGCTTCACTTACCTCAATCGAATCTACACCTTGCCTAACATCGAGATCTCTGAAGCGTTCCTCAAACTCCGAGAGCAGGCCCGCTGCCACTACCAGAAGCCGGGTGACCTTCAGGCCGGTCTCGAGGTCATCAATAACACGAATTTGATGTACTTCTCCAATTCGCAGAAAGCCGAGTTCTTCACTCTGAAGGGGATGTTCTACGCAAGGCTTGGTCGTAACGAAGAAGCGAACGGTGCATTCGGACATGCCGTCCAAATGGACATGTTCCAAGCGAAGTCGTGGGCAGCTTGGGGCAAATATAACGACAAGATGTTCAGAGAGGTACCAAGCGATATGTCTTTCGCTTCGAATGCAGTCAGCTGCTATCTGCAAGCCGCCGGTCTTTACAAGAACAGGAAGAGCCGCCCCCTTCTCACCCGAGTATTATGGCTACTTAGCATCGACGATCAAACTCTCGCTATCTCACAGGCATTTGACAAGTACAAAGGCGATGCTGCATTTTGGTATTGGATCACCCTGATTCCGCAGCTGTGTCTGTCAGTGTCACAGAGAGAAGCAAAACAAGCCCGCTATATACTCCTCAACCTTGCGAAGCTCTATCCACAGGTCAATGTTGCACTAATATATCTTCCGGTTGTGCGCTGACAAGTTTTCGCAGGCCCTTTTCTTCCCTCTGCGTACGACCAAGGAAGACATGTACCTGGTTCGGCGACAAGCTCAAGTTCAAGCAGCAGCGGCCGCGAAGGCGAATACAGCTGATGGTAGGTCATGTAGACTATAATATCCAATCAAGAACCATAATCAGCGTCTATTATAGGCACTGCCAAGGGCGAAGATGGCAGCACGTCTACTCAGTCCTCTCCCAACAAGGATGGTCAACAACGTCCTATTCCTGAGCTATCTATCCCTCTTGCCACACGTCAGTCGTGGGATCTCATCGACGAGATCGTTCAGATCTTGAAGACTGCTTTCCCCCTCTTAATCCTCACTTTGGAGACTGTCATCGAGCATGTTGCCCAGCGGTTCAAGGCGTCACCCGAGGAAGAGATCTATCGCCTTACGTGCATGCTGTTGCAGGATGCAATGCAGGTACGTCATAGGCCCGTGGTACACGACGTGAAGATCGCTGTTGACTAGGCCGTCAGCACTACATTCTGCGGATGCCAAGTGACGATGACGGCGCCCTCGCTCCTCAAACTGTCAATACTCTTGTTCGTCTCGCCGTAAACCTGAATGGTAGCGCCCGGGTACGTCTGGTCCTCAGGCCCAAGATCGCATGAGGGCTCATTCTTTTCACAGAAGGAGTATGAAGATGACTTCATCAAGAGCAAGCCCAACTTGACGGAGTACATCAGAAAGCTCCAGCAGTGGCGAGACAAGTATGAACGTCTGCTTGATGCTCGACCTCGGGTGCAATCTCTCGACAACCTTAGTCACTATCTCATCGAATTCCAATACACTAAGTTCGACGAGGTGGAGGTTCCTGGGCAGTACACAGAGGTAGGTTTCCGCCTTGGCTTATTGTTCGCTTAATGGACGCCTCTTGCAGGACAAGGACAACAACCAAAATTTCGTCCGCATCCGTCGGTTCGGACCCAAATTCGAGAATTGTCGTTCACATGGCTATTGCTGGAGACGGCTGACCATCAAGGGTCACGATGGGTCGTCGACGTCGTTTGCCGTGCAGTTGCCGTCTGGGCGCCATTGCCGCAGAGAAGATAGGACTGCCCAAATCTTCCGTACTCTGAATAGGTACGTGGATTCACTTGCATGTTGAGCTTTGACTGATGCATAATCAGCACCTTGAGTCGGAAGAAGGAATCACGCAGACGCAACCTGCATTTCCACCTCCCCGCGGCGGTGTCATGTGCTCCCAATCTTCGTCTTCTCCAGAACGACGCCTCCTATATCACCTTCGGCGACATCTATGACCAACACTGTGAAGATATGGGAATGGCACGCGAAGAGCCCGTAATAATGATTGGGGAGAAAGTGAAGACCACGTTGCGAGAGTTCAAGCAGAGGAACGGCCGATCCGTCAGTGCCTTGATAGCCCACCTACAGTCCCTTCTCTTACGTCTCTTTAGCCCAACAAAATGGAGTACTATAGTCTCAAGAAGGAGCTCCTAGACGAAGTAATGGTGAAAGCGATCCCAGAAGACGTGCTGACCCGTGTACGTAGTCACTTCCGTTATCAGTTAGCGTTCTAATGTGAAGCATAGTTCATGATGCGCACCATGGGCACCCCCAACGAGCTGTGGCGTATGCGGAAGGAAATCGCGTTGCAGCTTGCTGCGACAAGTTTCATGACGTATTTTGTCTGCCTTGGAAGCCGTGTTCCGTCGCGATTCCATTGGTCTAGGGCGACAGGCCAGATTGCGATGAGCGAAATCCTGCCAGGTACTACGCATTTTGATTTGGAGGTTTACCAGTCTGACAGATTACTCCTAGGGAGTACCTCAGCAAACCCGATGTTCGCCTCTACGGATTCCGTTCCATTCCGCTTCACTCCCAACTTCCAACATCTGCTTGGGCCGATTCTGACGGAAGGCGTCCTTGCAAGCGGCATCATGGCCATCGCTCGATGCTTGACCGAGCCGGAGGTGAGAACATAATCTTGAGGCAGCCGAAGTGCGCTGACATCCTGGCGGTTAGTGTGAGCTCGACCAGCAGCTCTGTCTGTTCGCCCGTGACGAAATGATGACGTGGCTACACCAACATCACCGAGGCAGGGTACCTCCGGTCGACACGAACTTCCGCATGAATGTCACTACCAATATCGACGCCATTATCAAGCGCACTGAGACGATGGCTTGCAAGGCGGAGAGAGAGCAGGTACGTCGTATAATCTGGTCGGAGAATGTTCTGCGGACGCTTATACTGTGTGAACTGTGCAGCTGCAACCCTCACAGAATGCCAATACCGCCACCGCTATTCAATCCGTTGACACCCTGATCTCTAGCTCTACCAACCCGATGAACCTGGTGAAAATGACGGAGATCTATGTCCCTTGGTTCTAGTAATGCTTGTATTTTTGTTGCAAGATGCCCACTCTGAGCCTCCTGGATGTTGTATCTGTACTTGTATCGCATTGCTCCTATACTATAGCTATTGCATAATGCCATCTGTCCTAAGCACCCAGTCGCTACATGCGATGGAAACCTTCCGTCTGTCTGAAAGCATTGATGTCTCGCTCGCTTGAAACCATCATCTGCGACTCATGTTTAGGAAAGTGATCTACGGCATGATTGGCAAACACACCTCTTCGGCCATGTTGTAGATCTCCGACCCGGGTCTGTTGTACATCATTGCGTTGGCGAACATGAGAAAAATGTCCCGTTGAAACTCGAGCGAATTCGATATGAAGCCATCCTTGAAGCGCGACTTGATTGTTTTGAGGTCCATGGGCCGCTTAACGATGTCGTGGTAATCCGGTGCTTCTGACTTTTTGATCGGGTTGTGGAAGATATTCCCGTATCGATGCTGGGAGATCTGCGAGTGAAGCATACCAATCATGTTCTGGAACCGCTTGGATACGACTGGGGTGTCGCCGATACCGGAACCTTGTCGTTGACTCCGCCGCGTCCTAGCCGAGCCTACGGACGGCTGAGGCTCTGGATTCAAGGGCGTCTGAGGGGCGGACCGACCTTCGTCGTCGTCGACAGGTTCGGACTCCTCTCTTGGCCGCTTCCTCTCGCGCTGCTCGCCCATCATGGTTATATCTTCGTCTGTAGCTTTGCGCTTTCCTAAGAACAGTATGAACATCCTGAAAAGAGACGCAGAGCAGCATTGACGAACCTTCTGCCCGTGCAGAACTCTCTTGTTCATGCTCATCTTTCTCCGTCTCCTCCGCGGTTTCATGAATGTCACGTTCGGTAGAAGTGTCTTCCATGGCAGTGTCCGCCGCAATGCCGCTAGAAGATTTAGTCGGACCAAGCTCAGCTTGGGCGGTTTCTTTGTCCACTTCCATGTCGTCCGCCGTATTCCCTTCGGGAGATTCGGGCTGGCTGAAGTCTGCTTGCGCTCCTTCCCCTTCTTGTGTCTCTGCAGTAGGCTTATCTGAGCCAAAGTCGTCAATTAGCTCATTCACAGCTTCATTATCGGACCTTTCCTCCTGCATGAGAGCTGATGAGTAAAGAACGACCGGGGCATATCAAGAAAACGTCATGCACCTTTTCTTCTGCTTCTGCCTCCGGCTCAGGCGCAGGCTCTGAATCGGACAGTTCGATCACATCGTCGTTCGCAGATGGCTTTTCCAGTGAAATGGACGTTGAGACATTTTTGATCCGTATACAACAATGTACAGACCTGTGGTGATGCGAGGCTTTGCTTTGCTTGATCCGGTCCAGGATCAGCCCCCTCCTCTTCCTCTTCAACTGCATTAGCAAACTTGGCCGACTGAGCGGTCTCTTCATCGGGTTCCGTCGTGACTAGCACGGATTGCTCAATCATGGGTTCAAGGCCCATAGATGTAAGGATCCTGTGGTCCCATGCACCGCTCCGAATCTCGTCTATCTCTATAACTAGATTCCTGAAACTGTCGTTCAGTGGACGAGTTGCAGCACCTAGTTTCATAAGCTCACTTGAACTTCGTTTCCTCGGCTGCAATGAGCTCCCTCAGCTCGGCGACACGCGCGACATAGAATCGTTGCGCCAACCTCAGGTGCTTCTGTGCTGTAACGCTTGTCGATAAATGCTTCCGTATACGGCCAGGTCATGACACTCACAGCGAGGAGCAGTTTCAGTCTCAGACCTTGTTGGATGTATTAGTGATAGGCTACATTTCCGTCTACTACTGTAAGTCTTACGTTTCGAGTCCAGCTTCTTCCATAAGGTATTTGTACAGCGTCGAGCATGACTACATGAAACGAACGATATGAGTACGCGTGCTTCTGGTGGCAACCAGAACGTGTCCTGACTTGTGGTGTGAAGACACCCTGCGGTTGAGTGATGAGGGGATGTTTTGAGAGCAGCCGCGACACGTCTTGCCACGAATCGGAGCCAAATTCGTGTACCGCTTGGGCGAAGATGAGTCGTTCGACGTTGTTGAGTGCGGAGGCGTTGAGCTCTGGCGTAGACGTTGCCTTGCGTGTCCGGACTCCGGAGGCCATGATAGAGAGGGGAACGAGGTTCTAGGATGAAATGAGTAGGGAGGTATACATTGCGGGACCGGCTCCAAAGGCGGCGGGCACGAACTTCAACTTCGCTGGATCCGCTGTCGCCACCGCCGTCGCGCCCGACGCCGGACGCGACTCGGACGCGCGCCCGTCACGGGTCCGGGCCGCCGACGATGGCCGGCCTCGGACGGGGGGGCGGTGATGGCCGATCCGGTGCAACTTGTACATGCAAGTCACGGAGCTGTCACCGACTGTCACCGAGCACCCCGGAATCTAGCATGGGGTAACGCGTTACGTCACCTGTTGCCCACCCCAGGAGACGGTGACGACGCCCGTTTGGGCTGCGCCTGCGTTTGTCCTCCGTCCACCATGTTGCTCTCCAGGTTCACTCCCCTCATCTTCCTCCCCTTCGTCGCCGCCGAAGGCGTTCACAGGCTCAAACTCAAGAAGCTCTCTCCGGCGGCCAGCAACCCCCAACTTGAGAGCGCATATCTCGCCGAGAAGTACGGCGGCTTCGCCCAGACGCCCCTCGTTGGCTCTGGTATCGGTCGTGACGTTCGCCTCTCTCGTCCCTCCGTCGAGGATGGTGAGGAGCTGTACTGGACTCAGGATGAGTTCTCCGTCGAGGGCGGCCACAACGTGCCCTTGAGCAGTGAGTGGCTCCATGTTTGTACCGTATGCCCATGCTAACTGTTGTGCAGACTTTATGAACGCTCAGTACTTTGCTGAGATTTCTCTCGGGACACCGCCCCAATCTGTGTGTCCCTTTCTTCTATCTCTTCGTCATTGGTCTTCTAAATCGCATTTTTAGTTCAAGGTTATCCTTGACACGGGGTACTTGGCAACATCCCATTGATTAATTTGCGTGTGCTGATTCCTTACCATATAGTTCAAGCAACTTGTGGGTTCCTAGCACGAAGTGCACCTCGATCGCATGCTTCCTTCACGCGAAGTACGACTCGAGCGCGTCCTCGACCTACAAGGCCAACGGCTCTGAATTCAGCATTCAATATGGGTCAGGTTCCATGGAAGGTTTTGTTTCCCAGGACACCCTTACCATCGGTGATATCACCATCCCTAAATCTGACTTTGCCGAGGCAACGAAGGAGCCAGGTCTTGCCTTCGCGTTCGGCAAGTGAGTGACAAACGTTGACATAAGCTTGTGGGTTACTCAACGTCGTGTAGGTTTGATGGAATCTTGGGTTTGGCATACGACACCATCTCGGTCAATCACATCGTGCCGCCGTTCTACCAGATGATCAACCAGAAGCTCATTGACTCTCCTGTCTTCTCGTTCCGTCTTGGTTCGTCGGAGGAAGATGGCGGTGAGGCAATCTTTGGCGGTATTGACGACAGTGCATACACCGGCAAGATCGACTACGTTCCTGTTCGGAGGAAGGCGTACTGGGAGGTCGAACTTGAGAAGGTTGCGCTTGGTGATGACGAACTTGATCTCGAGAACACTGGTGCTGCTATCGATACGGGTATGCATGGATATGCGTCTTGAATCCCTGTTGATGACTCATTTTTGTTGCAGGCACCTCCTTGATCGCCCTTCCCACGGACATGGCGGAGATGCTCAACACCCAGATCGGCGCTAAGAAGTCATGGAATGGGCAGTACACTGTGGACTGCGCCAAAGTGCCTGACCTGCCCGACCTCACTCTCACCTTCAACGGCAAGCCTTACGTCCTGAAGGGTACCGATTACGTGCTTGAAGTTCAAGGTACCTGCATGTCTTCCTTCACGGGTATTGACATCAACATGCCTGGTGGTGGTGCCCTCTGGATCGTTGGTACGTTGCACCCCCAATCAATTCAACGTAGAATGACAACTTACATTGCTGCTCAGGCGATGTTTTCCTGCGGAAGTACTACACCGTCTATGATGCTGGCAAGGACGCCGTCGGTTTTGCTCTCGCCGCCTAATTTTGATGGATCGGATGGACCTATAATCACATTGCATTCACGGCGTCACGTTTTCCACTTCTCTGATACGTATATGTATAGTATTCCGTCGTTCATGGCATTCAACTTGTAAGCGTTTGTGAGCTGAAATTGGCCTACTTCGTGAGGTTACCTGCGTTGCGTATCAGACGAATGATTTCATGATTGAACGCGTCAATGGGGCTCGAGCGTCAATCATCCAAGTACGGCTTTCTGGTGACGTCTTTGACGAGTCGCCGCCACACACTTAGTTCCTCGCCTGCTTTGGATCCTGCTCAATTCACATTGTCTTTGAGTCCTATCAAATGCCGCATATATCCCGCCATTACCACGAAGCCGTTGCTCAATCTCCGGCATCTATGCGGTGTCGCAAGTGGAAGGAAACTTGTCTCTCGGCATCGTATTTCAGCGGTCGCCTGGATAGAGTCAAAGTCTTGGGCGACAACTCCGCTGGGCATACAGGGTGCGTGATCGACGCTGGTGTCGTTGTAAATTGCCTTCATCGAGTGTTACAACAGATGTGTAAACGCGCTTTCTTGGGACAAAGATGGAGATGTGCTCGTTAGCAGCGGCGACGATACAACGTAAGCCTTCAAGAGTAGCCGCCAACACATAAAAGTAACATACAGTTCGAAGCATACGGCTATGGCGGATGGACCACAGCGACATATCAGAACACTACCCATTCAAATGTGACACTGTTATAAACACCGGCCATAGGGCGAACGTGTTCAGTGCGCAGATGCTTCCTCATTCATCTCGCATGTGCGTGACACCATCTGTTGCAATCGGAGTTGCCTGATGGTGAAGCAGCGTTACTGTCGCCGGGGACCGTCAAGTACGTGTCTTTGACCATGAGAAAGCCGTCGGACAACCTAGACATACGGGAGAGACGGAATATACGACTCAGGAGGCGGTCATGCGAGTCATTCGCTGCCACTCAGGGCGTGTTAAGAGAGTCATTACGGAGGATAGCCCTGACTTATTTTTGACCGTAGCAGAGGTTTGTAATAATCATGGCCATCTTTGAGCGACATATACGCTAAACCTCATCCTGTCCAGGATGGAACAGTCCGCCAACACGACCTCCGGGTATTCCACACATGTCGAGAAGGTCCTTGCCCCGCGCCTTTAGTGCGGGTCAACCACGAGCTGTCGTCTTTCGCTCTCTCTCCCCTCACACCCTATCAACTTGTGGTCGCAGGTTCTTCGCCATTTGTGGGTTCAGTAATATTGTTCTAATGGTCAACTAATTATCGTCTCGTCAGGCGTACCTTTTTGACCGGCGTCACGCTGGCCGACAGTTTCGGGAAGAGTGGGGGCAACCTCCAGCCGACGGCCAATTGACAACCTGCGTCCGGAGATTTGGCAGGACCATGCGTGGGCAGCACGAACGGAAAGGCCGCGAACACATTACGGGCGCCAGGATGGCTTCATCCAACGGTTATGAAGTTCTTCTATGTGGGTCGCATCTCGTGGATTGCGTGCCATGGCCGGATGACTGAGCCTCTGGTTATGTTATTCTAGCATACAGTGCCGATGCGATATACCTCTATTCAACCCAGGATGATCCTGGGCGCACAAGTATGGCTAGTGAGGAACACACCCTCTTGCGGCCAAACAAACGACGGAGCCTGGGTAAACAAGGATCGGCCCCGAATACTTCCGCGGAAGAAACACAGCAAGGAGTTATAGACCGCGACGCCATGATGGAAGAAGATATCGAGCGCATCCTCACTGCCGTTAGCAGCGCAAGTTCTGGCTCCGGATCCGGATCCGCCGAGCATTCTCTTCTGTTGGATGAAGATATGGATGGCGCCGACAGCCGTGTCGACGATGATGAAGAGGACGGCGACTCCTCTGATGAGGGTGAACCGCTAGGTGATTCGCATTACAGCGACGTCCCGGTGGTTTTGCCCAGATCGCGATACGTAGGCGTGTGCAATGTAGAGACCATCAAGGATGGTGCGTCTTCGGGCCTACCTCAGGCTCTCCACCCTATACTAGGCTAAACTATGCTCGCAGTCAACTTTCTTGGGCCACGAGATGAATTCGTTGTGTCTGGCTCTGATGATGGCCACTGGTTTATCTGGGAGAAAGATAGTGGAAGGCTCCACGACATTTTGGAGGGCGACGGTAGTGTTGTCAACGTCGTCGAGAGTCACCCGCATCTTCCTTTAGTTGCGGTGAGCGGCATTGACCATTCAGTCAAGGTGGGTCACGGCTTTGGTAGCTATTCGCATTACTTCGCGTCTGATGTGGCCGTGGAAGCTTTTTGCCCCCACTTCGGAACCCGCTAGCAAATTCTCTCGGTTGGATACGGCCGACTCCATCATGAGTCGCAATGCATCAGCGCCTCGGAGGAGCGACCTTTCCAGCATGGTTATGTATTACCGACTGGCACGCAGGATGGTGGAAGAGGGGGAACAGACGGAGTGCACCTTTCAGTGAGATATGTCTAGAGGCTCATATGTGGGAACGGGTTTGTGCGAAAGAACATTGGCCGCCGAAAGGTCGCACTGGATCGCGAATTGTATTATTACTGTGGTATGTAGCGCATCTGTATGATCACACACGTAGTGGGCTTGAGGCTGCCGCACGCGCAGTCCCCGCGGCGCGCTGTACTTGAGCGGAGCACACGTTGCGGCGGCGCCCGACAGGCGGACCCATCCGCCTTGCAACGAACCACTCTACACCGATTCTCATTTGCCAGAGTTTCGCTGCCGGTGCTTCGATAAAGTTATCTTGGCCTAATCTTGGCCTGTTCTCGAGGGAACTCTAGCGAGAGACGGAGAAATGTTCCCTGGGTCCGTCAGTCTCTATGTTGGATGTGTTGAAGAATTGCGATCTCTGGCACAGTCAGCGCTGCGACCAGGCTCTGGCTCATCCCACGACGACCCACACAGGGCGTTCCCATTCCCTACCAGCGACTGTCGGTATTTGCATGCTCTGCACGTTGGAAGCTGAACTTAATCGCAACAGCACTGATTTGTCCCTTTCGCCGTTGAAGTATGTCGCTTTCTCTTTTCCTGGTGCGCTAACAACAACAACCCACTGATTATAAATCCCGCTGTACTGCTCCGCCTCCAGCTGCACACACCATAAAAGCGTGTACTATTGCTTGCGTGATAGAAGACATCTCGGCACAATTCGTTGAGCTGTTTGCGGACCAAGATTGATTCTACGCCGCCACCAACTACACGTAACGTGAGCGTCCGACGACCAATACGTCCCGCTTGCCTTCCCTCTTCCATCAACGGACCCAACGTCTTTCAATAAGCATACCGGCGCACGAACATTGAAAAAGCAAGATCCTGCATTAGAAAAGCACGGGGTCCACCTTCAGGAGAGCTCAGGTTTGGCATCACGAGTTCCTGTCAGCGAAGCCGCTCAGACTTATTCTTACGCTCACACACAAGACTGGCAACTTGAACGTCCACCACCACCACCACCACCTCTAGTCCCGAGCACGCATTACAACCGTCCTAGCATGCATGGTCGCCACGACGTCGACGACCGTTGGCGTATAGCGGACGCGTCCTCAGACCACCGGTATTCCCTCGACCGCAGAGATGACCCCAGGCGAGGAGGCGACCCTCACGATAGCCGGGACGGTGATGGATGGTCTAGGCATGGTTACAACGACGTACGCAACGCTTTTTCTCAGTTCTTTGTGTCACTGTGCTGTTGCATGACCATACACGCGTGCATTCAACGTGATCCTCATAGGATGCAATGGGCTGGACGCCAAATCACCGATACGAAGAACGCGCTGGCGGTTATGGTCGTACGGACAGCTCTCGCTTCAATAGCGACCGTAGAGATGACCGGCATGAAGGCGGTGGAAGAGAGCTTCGGAGGGACAACGGGTGGGAGTCGAGGAAGCAATCTAACGCGGCGCAAGGCTGGGACGAGCCACCTTCGAAGGGTTGGGGTCCGGGACGTGGTGACACTTCCGCTGCTCGGGAAGATCGCTCATGGGAACCGTCTGCGTCGTGGCAGCCTGGTCACCGTGAACGTGAGGGCCCGTTTAGCTCAGCCTCAAACCAGCGCAGCCAGAATGGCGGTAGCAAAAGCAAGGGGAAAAATAAAGGGAATAAGAAGGGGGGGAGGCAGCCGCCGCCACAACAGCAGCCAAAACGCAGCTGGCGTGACGATGACAGTCATTTGAACAAGTACGTAGGGTTTCCCAACCATTTGGGCGTTATGGGATTTACGAGCTTTACGGCTTTCCGTTAGCTGGACCCGACGAGAACCCAGCTCATCCAAGAAGAGCGCTCCATCAACGGGGAAGCGGCGTCACCGTCGCACGCCGTCTCCTGGTCGCTCTCGCTCCCCCGCCGAGTCTTACTACTCTCGTCGCTCCTACCGTAGCCGTTCCCGGTCCTTCGACACTCCCAAACGTCGACGACGAGACGATAGCCCCACACGTGGCGGACGCAGTCCCCATTATTTCGATCGACAACGGGATCGTGAGCGTCGCGGCCGGCGATATTCACGGTCGCCGGTCTCGTCGCCTAGAAGTACCAGCAGTCGTGGACGCGGGAGGCCTCGAGATCCATCGACATCGAGCTACAGCCGAAGTCGGAGCCGGAGCCCCACTCAGAGCCCTCGCGACCGTCCAAAGGCGATTCATCGGCTTCCGCCGGTGACAACTATCAAGGATATCCACATACCAAAGCGCAATGGTCAGAACCGTAAAGGGAAAAACAAGCAGAGTAACGGTAAACTATCCGACGTAAGTGCCTCTTCATTATGTTCATGTCTGCTTTTGACCTCGATGCGCAGTTGTTTCCGTCTGCCTCCCTACCCGAGCGACCGGTCGCCTCCATGCCTCCTCCTAGGGCGCCATCTCCTCAGCGTCGAGACTCTCCCCCTCCTACACATCGCTCCCCTGAGGTACGGAAGTCTGTCATTGCGCCGAGAGCTGCTTCAACCGGAAAGAAGGCCGGCTTCAAACCCATTGGTTCTGCCAGCAATTCTCTTAAACGATTCTTTCCCGGTGACGACGAGAATGACAGCTCACCCCCTTCCAAGAACGCCCCTGTCAGTCCAAGATCGGATTCCCCTGAGCTTCAGACGACTAGTGTCCACGACGACTCTCCGCCACGCGACAACGGATGGCCGCAGCGTGGTGATAATTCAAATGCACACTATAATGGTCATATCATTCGGCGAGCAACACCTCCTCGCCCTCCTCGCCGTCGACAATCCCTGATGCCACAAACGCCCAAGGAAAAACTGTACGTTGTGCTCGACCATGTGGGCACAGGTACTTTCGGGAAGGTTTACAAGGCAAGCCATACGGCTTCTGGGCGGATGGTCGCCCTCAAACAAATCAAGATGGAGGGGGAGCGGGAGGGCTTCCCTGTGACAGCCATGCGGGAGGTCAAACTTCTGCAGTCGCTCCGACATGCAAACGTAGTGCGCCTCTTTGAGATGATGGTATCACAAGGTAATGACCTCGCCGTCAAATCGGCTTGCCATTGTCGTTGATATCATTTCTAGGGACGGTTTATATGGTCATCGAGTACATGGACCATGATCTGAGTGGTGTCCTGAGGCAGACCGACTTCGTGTTCACCGATGCACATTTGAAGTCGTTCTGTCAGCAGATGCTCTCGGGGCTGGCGTACCTTCATCACAAGGGCGTTATTCATCGCGATATCAAAGGGTCTAATATTCTCATTAACAGCCGTGGCGAGCTCAAACTGGCTGATTTCGGTCTTGCACGAGTCTACCAGAAGCGACGCAGGAGTGATTACACCAACCGCGTGATCACCCAATGGTACAGACCACCAGAGTTGTTGTTGGGTGCTACGGTCTACGGACCTGAGGTGGATATGTGGAGTGCAGGGTGCGTCGTACCCTTGATCCCCTGCCCCATTGCTCATTATCTTCATTCAGGTGTATTATGCTCGAGCTTTTCGTCAAGAACCCTGTGTTCCAGGGCACGGACGAAATCGATCAGATCTACAAGATCTACGGCATCATGGGCACACCCACAATCGAGACGTGGCCTGGTATCACGAGTCTGCCTTGGTATGAGATCTTCAAGCCTATCCAGTTCATCCCCAACCATTTCCGGGAGAAGTTCAAGAAGTGCGCCTTTTCTCGATTCTGTGATTGTACAGCAAATTGATTCCTATATCCAGGTGGCTTTCACCGGCCGGGCTTGACCTGGCAGAACAACTGCTGTCCTGGAACCCGGAGCGCCGCATCACTGCCTATCAGGCACTCGAAGCACCGTACTTTAGCCAAGAGCGACCACCACCCATCACGCCAGTGGGGTATGTCCAAAGCATGATCCAGCCGAATATGTACTAATACTTGGTTAGCATGTCGGTGCTCGATCGCGAATGGCATGAGATGGAGAGCAAGAAGGAGCGCCATAAGAAGCGGAAGAATGAAGGATGAACGCTTCCTTGTGCATCATCTGCGGTGGTTCGATCATCTGTATCCTCATCCAGCAATTGCTCATTCGTCAGACTTCATCTATCCGCGATTGCTATCAGTGTACATGTATGTTACATTGCGATGCATATTCATGCCTGTACAGTCCCGAACCCCACAAGTCGCTTTTCCGTCAAGTGTTGTACAATGGACTCCACCTATATAAAAGGGTCGATCAGTCTACTATCAGGTTCCTTATCGAATCGTTGGACGCGTACATTGGCAGCAGTGAGACGGATTTGCATGTCCCAACGTTTAGTGAAAGGTGCTCCCGTATCCTCTTCCACCTGCTCAACGTCACCGAGACCACCGGCTTTACCTTGTGCATCGTCCTCTTCTCCCGTGACGTCGAAAGAGATCAGCTTCTCTACCTGGTCTATAGTACCCTTGAGACGACCTTGCTCTATCATCTTTCTCGCCATCGTCTCTGCTGCGCCAGGCGTGACATCTAAGAGCGTCCCCAGTCCTCGGAACGTAATGTTGTTGTACACTTTCGAGCTCGCCAGCAGGTTGTGCTCCATGACCGCGCGGTCGAGCACGGTCGACGGGCCCTTGCGGGTACTTGTACCTGGGTCTACGTCGCCGTCGTCATCGGCAACTTGGGATGCAAGGCGGTCGTTTGTGGAAACCTCAATGCGCGCGAGCTGATGCGTCTTAAGGGAGCCTTCAAACTCCTTGATCTCGTTCGAACGCAGGATGCGGTCGCGGAACATCTTCTCCATGATTCGGAACGAGGGAAGGTCTTGTGTACGCTCGTCGCGGCAGAGCGACGCGAGGACACGCGACCGATTCGGCCCTGCAGGCGCGAGGACGGCGCATGTCATGGCCGCGGAGCTATAGACGTAATCTTGAGCCGCGGACAGGGAAAGGAGAGTACCCTAGGTAGACATACAGCATGTGCCGTCGTTCCTCTTCATCGATTTCGGGCACCCAGCTAAGTTCGTGGTACCGGCTTGCGGCTTCAAGGAATTTGCGAGAGTAATCCATAATGCGGGCCTGACAAAGTTTGAAAGAAAGAAGGGTCTCTTTGTCCGTCGTGGAATGAGCGATGAGGGCCGCGCGGTTATAAAAGCGTTCCGCTTGTACCGAGTCTTCATCTTCGAGTAAGAGACGGACGATGCGGACGTATACACGCAACTTCTCCTCGTCGGGAAGGGCCCTGACACATGCCAGGCGATTAGGTGTGTGCGCCACAATGAGCTCGACAATGCTCACCTCTGCCCAGAATCCAGAGATATCCCCATGAGAACCCGGGCAGCATCGCTCCATTCCTCCTCCTCTTCCAAAATGTCTGCGAGTTGGAAGGACAGAGTGTTCACCTATGAATCCGCATTTCAGTGCCTCAGGATACTCGGACTGTTGGAGCGCACGGACCTGCTCTTCGTAGCTCACGATGCGAGGACGAACGATGTTGAGAGTGTCCTCAACAATCCTCTTTCTAACGTCAGTGTCCTTGATCTTTCCCTCGGAGAGGGCTTTGACAAGTTCGGACAAGATGAGCCTGCTGATCACAAGCCCGACGCTGTCCTGGTTGACAACATTGTCGATAAGTGCATGAATGTTGGCGGCGAGAGTGGACTGATTTTCGCGGGAGATGAGCTCGTTGAAGAGCGACTGGTACGCAGTGACCTTGTCCTTTTGACTGAGAGGCGCGAACTGGGCGAGTTTGCTCTCCATCGTGCGCGATGCGAGGACGCGTAGACGGTGGCTGGGATTGCCTGTGTCTGACGCCGAGTGCCTACCTGGAAAAGCACGTGGCTCCATGCTGCTGTGCGATCTCGATCCGATCGGTCGAGTGCGGCAAAACAGACGCCCGTGTCGTGCAGACGCCGGGATGCCATGGGCACCGGCTAGCCACCGGCTATGTAAGCGCTAAGCGTTCGTGTCCCGCTCAAGAGGATCAGCCTCTGCAGAAACCTGCCCTGGCTGGCCACGCTCCCTCTCCCTCTCCCCCTCCTCCCACACCTCTGAGAGCGTGTCGGCGAAGCAGGTTCTCCCCTCGCAGCTCTGTCAAGATTGGCCCACGGTCGCCCTGGAGATTTCCAACGTCCTAGCCTGTCTGATGTTGTGATTGGATCACAGCTCTCCCGACACACTGAGCCTTATACATCCTTCACAGCCCAGACCGCATATCTTTCCCTTTCTCCTTCCAGCCCTCTTCTTCTCTTTCGTTCGCCCCCTTCCGCGGCCTCTTGCCGCCCCTGTGCCCTTTGAGCTGCGAGCCAGCGGATTTTGACCCATCTATCACTCCTCTTCCAGTCGTATTCACGCCTCGTCCTCCACATGTCCCATCTCACAGCGCCGATGCCGCCCAGCTTGGGTCATCATCACAGCAACGCCTACCACAAGCCCACCATCCTCGACCTTCCTCGACCTACCCACCCCCTCACCCCTCCGGACACGGACTACGAGACACTTTCCCACCAGGTGCCGCCTGCGCAGAATTCGACTGGACTGGAGACAGAGCTTCTGCCAGCCCGAGACTTCCCCCCTCCTATGAACGACCCTTATCCTTCACCGTACAGCACCTTACACCGGAAGCGGCCCTCTGTTACGTACGTCCACTCCGGTATCCGTGAAGCCAGGGAGCGTGTTGTTCAGCGAGGTCTCAAATGGCTCGTGGTCGTCATCCCGCCGGTCTCGTTCTCAAAGGAGCACGGCCATCTCGGTCATACGCTCTCGTCAGGCCCTTCCCGTCGCTTGTCCAATGGATTGTTAATGCCGCTGTTTCCCACCGTAAGCACTACTTCTCATCCGATCTGTCGAAAGCTCACGTGCTTTATCTAGCTGAGCAGTCAGCTCGGTGCTATCGCGCGTGAGTTCAGCTTCCCCAGCATTGCAGGGTTGTGTGTCTATCTCCACACTACCCACGGCGGCATCTCGCTCTCCCCGCGCGTGTCCGACGAGTCGTGGACCCTTCTATGGAACCATCTTTTCGACCCGCGATCGCCGTCTCTACCCCCTCAACAGCTCCCAATCAGTGGTCAGATTGAATTCGACATCGACCTGACGAAAGCTCGGTGGTATGACTCGTGGGTCGCGACATCCCGTCGGGACGGCGTGGACGTCCCTCAGTCTGTCGCACCCTCGCGCCCTCATTCGGTCTCCCATTGGCGCAACGACAGCCAAACGTCCTTCAACGACGTTCTCGACGATCAGGCGGACGCCACTTCCGTGACGCAGCAGACCACAGCCAGAGGTCCGGGGCGCAACATCAAGAAATTATCACTTCTGGACAGGTTTGACACGATGTCGATCCGTTCGGGTTCGAAGTTGGTGCCTCGCGATGAGTCACCTCCCAGCCAGGCTGGGCGCACCAACCCCGCCCTTTCACCCATCGTCCAAGAAGACGAACCCATGACTGCGAAGGACATTGACAGCCGCGTGAAGTCCTGGAGAATGAGCGCAACGGCAGCGGTGGCCCGCAGTCCGATGGCGGCGACCGGGCAAACTAGCCTCGATCCGGTCAATATGCCCAACACCATTCAGGATCTCCCGACCGCAAGCGCTTCCGAGTTCGAGCTCAATCTGGATGATTACACATGGTCTATTTCGTCCGCTGGGCCCTTCGACTACGACTATGATTTAGAATCCATCGCCTCCCGGGATCGCGTCCCTTCCATCCACATGGATAGACGTGGTGAAGGATCTGTATGCCTCACTCCTTCGGTGTGCACGTCTTTCGGGCCAAACTCGGAGTATGAGGCGTTCTCTCCGGTGTCGTACATGTCTCGCCTCCCTTCTCCCGATCTTGCATGGCGTATGTTCGAGGACGTCCCCCCGACTCCGACGACGGCAACAAGCTGGGGCGCCCCTCTCTCTTATCCGTCCTCACCAGCTGCCTTCTCCTACGCACCATCCATCGACCTCGCCCACAGGCACATGTCGAGTCGTCCTGTCACTCCAACAACTGCGACTTCTTGGGGCGCCCCGATGTCTTTCCCACCGTCCCCTGCCATGTTCTCTCGCCCGGTCTCACCCGACCTGGCTGAGCGGTATTCGAGCAGTCTTCTCGGTTCACCAATAAGATATCCCCGAGCTCTCCCTGACGCCACTGCGGAGTCCTACGACATGGTCTACCCGTACTACGACCCATCCCTTGCCTCCACATGGCAGCACGTTTGGCCGTACACTGAGCAGCATCACTCAACGTGGCAACATGTCTGGCCCTACCAGGAGGAATGCCACCATGTGCAAAGAACGGACGGTTTCATCTTCCCTCCCTCTCCCCCTTGTGAAGTGAAACCTACGCGTGAGGCACGAGAAGATCTTGATGCAGTGCTCAGCTATCCCGTCTTCAATCTCTATCCCGCGGTCTACCCCTCGTTCGACATCTATCCCTCGCTTCTTTCTCTAGATGAGCACCACCTGAGCCCGCCTGTGGTGAGCTCTGGGGCTGTGTACCCTGTCTTCGATCTTTGTGAGTGCTCAGTACGCTCCCCGTTGGCCTTTTTACGAACATAGTCTCGATAGACCCGGCCATCTATCCGTCGTTCTCCATTTATCCCCCAGTCTTTGCTCTCGACGCTCAGGTTACGGATTCGTCGCAACGTCTCTCGTCCCGGTACCCTAACATTGACGTTTGTGAGTGAGAATCAACTGCCGTTGCGACCAACGACTCACTGTTAATCGTGTAGATCCTGCTGTTTACCCTAATTTGATTATTTATCCCGCTGTTTCAATGGTCTCAAGGAACACCGTCGTTACTAATGCCGTAGTACGATCAGCCTCTATTGTCTCGTTGGAAGGGTCTTGTGGTTATCCGGATTTCGACGTCTGTAAGTCCCGAGTAACCCGGGTTTTACTATCAGGTACTGAGTGCATGCCTTCCCAGATCCCGCTGTGCTCGATGTTGATTACACGTCATACCCTTGGTCGCTGAAGAGGATTTACGCCCCTGTGCTTAACGTGGATAACTCGGCTTATCCGTGGTCATTGCTCGCGATCTATCCTGCGGTCAAGGAGACGACTACCCCGCTAGCGGCTCCATCGATCTCACATGGACGGCTGCAAGTGCACTACCCGACCTTCGACATCTGTGAGTGGCACGCACCCTAAATTCAACACCTCGTTTACCTTCTTTCAGATCCGGCGGTCTACCCTTACAGTCTGGAACAAATTTATCCCTCTGTCGTGGCTGGGGTGGAGTCTACAAAATCCTCCACCGTATCTGTCGGCGTTCAGTTGCAATATCCGGTCTTCGACATTTGTACGTCGTTGCTTGGATACCATGTTAGACGCATATTAACCAAACCTCAGACCCATCTGCCCATGACCTCAAGCAGGAGGTTTTTGTCGGAGTTTCCCCTGTTTATCCGATATTCAACATTTGTAGGAGCGTTTCATTGCTCTTTTGTGTACCTTCCTGATAGCTCCCTTTAGATCCTGCAGCCTACCCCTGGAGTGTATATGAGATCTACCCGGCGATCTACAGCCCCAAGGTGGAGAGCAATTGTATTTCTGTAATGCTGGGTTCCGTTTATCCGATCTTTGAGATCTGTGAGTTGCTATCCGGAAGTAGTTACTTCCACAATCTCAAGCGTTTCGTACTAGACCCGCCTGTCTACCCTAACATTGTGTTATACCCGGCGATCTCTTCCGTTGAGGACAACAGCGTGAAGGTCGACTTGCGTGGCAAGGATTCTACTATCTCGCAATATCCTTGTCTCGTCGTCTGTATGTGATAGTCACTCTGCGAGTGGTACGTTGAGCTGATGAAGTTGGTGTACAGATCCTGCGGTTTACCCTCACATCGACATCTATCCCACTACATGGGGCCGTGTCACTCAGCATAACACACTTGCGACCGGACGACGAAAGCCCAGATTCACCCATATGCAGTTACATACGCAGGTTATGTCTACGGACACATCCTCTGCTCCCGCACGTGCTCCTATTACAGTCATCAGGCAGAGGAAGCCCCGATTCTCTCACTTGGAGCTTCGTGAACAAGTCTTCGCTGCAGCTCGTTCTGTTCCGGCCCCTCCCTCACCTCTGCCAGCACCCACGCCTGTATCGGCTCGTGTTCTTCCGCCTGCGTTCCCAGCACCCGGCGGTGCACTTCCTCCCGCCCCCGCTGGTCCCGCCCGCACGCCTTCGCCACAACCGCCCAAATCCATCCTGCGGCGTTCGCTGTCTCCAGCTCGTCCTCTTGTACCCAGCTCGCCCTCCAAGGCCCCGTCATTCGTACTGGCCCGCGCGCCATCCCCAGCAAGGACGCCCATTCCAGACAGATCTGAATCGCCGTCTGGCACTCGTATGGCGTCCCGTACTCGACCGACTGCGATGGACCTACAGGAAGAGCGAGGGAAGAGCGAGCACATCAACATACCCACGATCGTCGCCGTTGAGCCTAGTCCTACCACCACGAACGAGACTCCCTCGTCGCCCGTCCTATTCGAAATGGTAACCCCAATCCCTTCGCCTGTTGTCCCCGCCTCGGCACCGGTGACAGCTCCGCCACCAACGCCCCCATCTGCGTCTTATGCACGTCCACGCCCCCGTTCGGGCACGATGAGTGCACGTCCGGCGTCGATGTTCGATACAGGGGCACGCTCTACGCCACCTGCCCCAGCGCCGCACCCTTCCACAGATCTTCCTCCCGTACCTCCTGTCCCCTCCGTTCCTTCCCCTACACCCACACTGTCTACCCAGAGGTCTATCAACCGCCTCTCCGGTCTCCCGAGCCATCCCGCGATGAATCGACGCGCTTCTGGGGCAACCTCGCGCCCGATGTCCACATTCGGTGCGCTCCCCTCCGTCCCGGAACCGTCGCCCGCCCCTGCGCTATCGCCGATCCTCAGGCGTCAGGTAAGCCTGATGAGCCCGGTGGCCGAGGCCAAGTCGCCTATCAGTGGACGGTCCCCCCAGCTTGCGTCTCCCGCTGAGGACTGGAGAGGAGGCGTCCGGACGCCGACGGGGGGGTCGGGAGATGCGCCGCTCGCAAGTGGGAAGGCGGATTTGAGTAGGTCGAAGACTATGCCCAGTCGCACGGCGCCGCGTGGCCCCAGGAGCAGCACGTTGGTCATGGAGAGATCGAAGGCCTTCGCCAACCCGAATGGTACGTCTTTAGCATCGTCGTCATCCCGTCAGCGCCGTCGCTAACAGATCACTGTGCGTAGTCGTCCCAAACGAAGACGGTCCGTTGAAGCTCAGTCTATCAGCACTGGCAGAGTTCCCCGCACCACCGCTTCCACCGATGCCCACTTCGGCGTCAAGCCCGAGCCCGAGCCGTCCCATTTCGAAGTTGGATAGGTCAAAGTATCCGTTCCAGTGAGCTAACCAGTTGACGATATGGGGGCTTCGTGAACGTGTAGAGGCAGTACATTCCTTCATGTGTTGTTCGCTCTCCCTTGTACTTATGGGGTATATATAATTCTGATTGTTTATGCTTCGAATAATGCTGGTCGAGGTGAGGTGCCAAGTACATACATCGTTTCGGAATCATGTCGGTTGCGGTCGTGGGAAAATAGGCGCGGCACACGTGATGTGTGCTAGAGCGCGACGCGACTCGCGACGCGTCGACTCACGGCCTTGTTCAGGCCTCACCGCGAGCCACATCCAGCTTCTACCTCGCCATCTTGTTCCTCCTCATGCCTGCATTCCAGACCCCTAATAGGGTTACGTCAAGCAAGCGGAAACCAGACGATCACGATCCTAACCATGAAGCGAGGAAGCGGCAGGCCGTCGAGAATGGAGTGTCCATGATGGAAGGCGATAGTTATTGGATGGTGCAGTGGTGAGTGCTATCCGCTTTTGAGAAACATACTTTCTCTCAAGTTTGACATCAAGGCGAAATCCTCAATACAAGAAACACAAAACGTGGGACGGGGATGCAGTGCTGGTCGTGAGCGGGAATAAGTGCACCCTCTTCGACTCTGACAGCCGACAGTGAGTGCGCATATATGCTGCATAATGATTTGCCGTTTGAACCGTTTCTTGACCAGAATTGCATCGGGAAAACCTTACGGGGTCGAGGGAACTCATAAACTAGCGGAAGGCTCGGAATTCACTCTGGGCAGTCGCGAAGTTGAAATCGATCACAAACTTTCTCGAGAGGACTTCCTATCGGGACGATGTTTTGGAAAAAGCCATATTCCGGTTACTCCTGTATCCAGGCCCACACTCACGAGACAATTCGTACCCCTCAAGCCCAAGACACTCAATGGTGGAAACTCGGTTGCACACGCCGCGATGTCCGGCACTGTGAGAGCGAGACCGGGGGTTGAACTCGAACCTGTGAACTTGGTGGGGTCTGAGAAGTCTCAGGAGAAAGAGTCTTCTCAGCATACCTGCTGGACGGCGAATTGGTATGTGAGCTCTTCCGAGCCAGAGCATCCGTCTTGTCTGATACGGGAAACAATAGGCGCAAGCCACAGCAGAAGAAGCACAAGACTTGGGACGGCGACGGTTTCGTGCTGTTGGAAGGAGAGAAGTTGACCCTCGTATCGGACACGGGCCTGCTGTGAGTACCCTGTTGCATGCACACGATTCCCGCATCGTAATCCAACGCGTCTATTAGACTCGGATCTAGGAAGTGGGACGGTTTACCTCTCTACAACAGCTATAGAGCATTTATTGGTAACAGGGAGGTCGAGCTAGACAGCGAGATATCCCGTACCGCGCTCCCGACTATCGTCGGGACATCCAAAGAGCTACCCATCGATCCCGAATACAGCGACCCACCTTCGTCTCAATCGAGACCTTCTTTTTTGCTAGGCGCGATTCATGATCGAAGGCTCTCAGAAGAGAATGCCAGCAGTTCTAGCCCAGTGATCTCCAGCTCTCCGGCGTCCGCGAAGAAGTTCATCCCACCTTCGTCTTTCTACGGCACAGCTATCAGACCAAAACCGAAAGGACCTATGTACGCTCGATTGACATGGCTAAATGCTCCATCTCACATGATGAACAGGCACGATCCAGATGCTCCAGGTGCTGTCGTTATGAAAGCCCCATCGAAGGAACATCAGGCCAGATTCAATAAGAAGTATGCTGTTCGCCCAAATTACTGTCACGAAACTTATGTGGATGATTTTCGACTAGGAATCTGCCAATCGTCCCTATTGTAGTAGATCCCGTGCTGGGCCGTCATTTACGCCCACATCAGAGAGAAGGTAAATTCGGCCGCCGCGCGGGAATATCGAGCATATGGTAACCACTAGCTCCAGGTGTTCAATTTTTATATGAATCAGTCATGGGCCTTCGTAAACATGAGGGTCAAGGCTGTATCTTGGCCGACGAGATGTACGTACGATTGTAGCTTGCTGCACTACCTACTCACGCTCTTATAGGGGCATGGGGAAGACCTTACAGGTATGATGCGTATTGCTTCTGGGGGACAGCTTGGAACTCATTGCCATGCGTTGAGACCATCACCCTAGTCTGGACACTACTCAGTGAGCCCGAGACGATCCCCCCCCTTTCTTATTCTCACCTTCTGTAGAGCAAAATCCGTACGCGGGTGCGGGTCCTGTTGCAGGCAAGGTGTTAATTGTTTGTCCAGTATCCTTGATCAATGTTTGTGATTTCTTCTCTCTCCCTGTGGGATCCTATTGACTGGCGCTAGAACTGGAAAAACGAATTCCACAAGTGGCACGTACATAGTTCCGACGCGATCGGCCATAATGCTTACTTTTGCGGCATACAGGTTGGGCAAGGACCGGTTGGGTGTGTTTGTCGGTGATAAAGACAAGAGGGCTATCAAGCAATTCTTGAATTCGTAAGCGTAGCCCGTTCCCCGACACCGTTACTTAGTTGAAGCGATCTCAGGAAAATTCATCAAGTGCTGATCATCGGCTATGAACGACTTCGTACTGTGATGTGAGTAAATATTCTCAATATATGCTTGATCAGTGTTTACCAATTGAGCCCGCATTGTGTCACAGCGCAGATTTAGCATATTGCCAGTACGTTCTACTGCTTCTTAACTGATGAAAACTGTTGACAAGCATTGTCTGTAGACCGCCAATTGGTCTCATAATTTGTGACGAAGGTGCGTGCTAATGAATATAAACCGCTAGCATTCCTCTAATAAACGTATTAAACGCCAGGACACCGGCTCAAGTCTACAAATAATAAGACCTCAACTATGTTCGAGGCTCTGAAGACCCCTCGCCGTGTCATCCTTTCAGGCACACCGATACAGAACGAACTGAGCGAATTTCATGCTATGGTTAGTGCATATTTCGCGGCGGTTTCATTACTCATAACCGACTTGGACTGCCAGGCGGATTTCTGCAACCCAGGACTTCTAGGTGAGTGTGGACACGACAATGAGATGCGCGGCGGTGCTGACGTCTTTACCAAAGACGATTATTCCACCTTCAAACGGGTCTACGAGACACCTATACTCAAGAGCCGAGCTCCTGGCTGTAGTGCGAAGGAAGCAGAAGTAGGAGAAGCTCGGTCTGCTCAGGTGAGAAGTTCTCATGAAAGCTGTAGACTATCCGTCGCGTTTTCTTATGACGACTACAACCACACTCCCTCAGCTTACGGCCATAGCGAAGAGTTTCGTGCTTCGTAGGGAGGCAACCATTCTCAAGAAGTATCTACCTCCCAAACGTAAGTTTAAGGTTGGCTGTACGAGTGCTATACTCACCATAGCGATTATCAGACGAATATGTAGTGTTCATCACTCCGACCAAACTTCAGCTCTCCATCTTTGAGAAGCTCCTTTCACATGACAAGTTGGACAACCTCGTCCGGAACTCAACTGCGGAGTCGCTTGCCATGATCAACATGCTTACCAAGATCAGCAATAGCCCAATTCTGCTCAAGGCTACAGCCGATCAGGCTAGGCAGAAGGTTCAGCAAGGCGGCGACGTTGTGAAGCGTAGCGCAATCGAGGAAGCCCTCAAGCTTGTACCTGAAGGGGCTCAAGTTGAAGACGTGGCTCTCAGTGGTAAATTTACCTCTTATGAGAAAGTGAACCCTCTCTTAGCACAAAGCGGCAGGTAAACTAACCGCATTGGCCGCGTTCCTCCGAGCACTCCAGCGGGTGCGTGATAACCATCGGCACAGAGGATCTAGTCGCATATTGAGGTAGTGGTTCTACAGCACACAGAGGAGAAATGCATCATCGTCTCGCATTACACCTCTACTCTGAATATCATTGAAGCGTATTGTAAGAAGAAGGCTTACACGTATCATAGATTAGACGGGCACGTATTGTCGTCACAACATTCATTCGCCGTAAAGCTGATGAGCACTCCATATCATAGCAACACCCCGGCGCCCAAGCGACAGGAATATGTTAACGACTTCAATCGATCTCCACAGGCGAAGCGATGTGGGTACCCCTTCAACGCCCCGCTTGTTTACGTCTGATCAAAATCTAGTCCTCTTTCTCTTGAGCTCCAAGGCCGGCGGAGTCGGTCTTAATCTGATCGGTGCTTCGAGACTATGCTTGATCGACTCTGACTGGAATCCGAGGCGAGTATGACGAGATATTACACACTTCGTGTTGCTGATATTTCGACATAGTCATGACCTGCAATCGATGGCTCGTATCCACCGGTACGATTTCAATAACATTCAAAGATTTTCTACCTCAATCATGATGTTAGAGATGGTCAGAAACGGCCAGTGTACATCTACCGATTCCTTACGACCGGTACCATTGATGGTGAGTCTATGGTCGATACGAAATGCTCATTGATACAGATGGCGTGAGGTCGTGGCACGTTAGAGAAAATCTACCAACGTCAGGTGACCAAGCTAGGCTTGAGCAATTGTAAGTACATCTAGGCTATTGTCGAATGCATGAGCATTGACGTTTCATTGTTAGCCCTGATGGGCACCGTACGAAAGCCGTTGTGTTTTATTCAACTCTCACGAGAGGTCTGACATTATGTTTGCGCATTCATATAGGGCCGTTCGGACTCTAAGTCGGACTCCTTCACACGAAAAGATGTGGGTCGTTTAATATCATCGTTCCGGCACTAATCTAATGTGCGCCGTAGTTGCTAGATATCTTCAGTATCCACCTACAGACCGCTTGCAACACGCATGACCTTCTCGACTGCCCTTGCGGGGTTCCCGACTGCGATGCAAAAACGTCCGCAGGGAAGAACGATCTTAACATGCCCATCGATACGGACACGTCCAGTGAATCGGAAGACGAAGACCCGCGGACAGGTTTCATGTCAGCTTCACAAGTTAAGGCGTCTGACATTGGCAAGCTCGACAAGGCTGTGAGCATCTTCGTCTGCTTTTTCTGGGGCATGTTTCAAACTAATACCGACTTGTGTACAGTATGTGAGGCAGAAGCGTGCACAGCTCGCTTCGCTAGGAGAATGGAGACACATCAATTGCTTCCAGCCTGGCGCTATCGAAGCTGTGGACGACGATATGCTGACCCACTTGATCTACTCCCCAGCGGATAACAAGCATTCGGTAGAGGAAACACGATGCCTCTCGCGAGACAGCGTGCCCGGGGGCTCGGTCTCTTTCTTGTTCGAGCGCAGTACCAAAGTTGTAGCTGATGATGAGAACGACGAGTAGTATACAAGCCATCAACTAACCACTAGATCGTGCATTATATACGTGTTTATGAGCGCTGAACATCATTGGTACGAAGAGGATGCCTGGCCTGGTTGTGTATGAATCGTCACAATGTTCCCCTTCGTAGGCTGACCTGGGCGACGGGCGGGAAGTCCCCGCAGATACTGTCCGAAATGCCGTTCCCTCTCAGCCCTGGCCGCAACGGATTTGCGGTCGTCCAAAAACCTATCATGGAGCTATCGACACAAAACTCGGTGAGGCCAGCAATGAAGTTTTACACGCACGCACACACACCTCTTTACGACGCCTTCCCTTTTCTTCCTGTTCTCGCTTCTGCCGACTTGTCTCTTCTTCTTCTTTCTTCACCTCCCGCTCCAGTGTTTCCTCGATGATGCACAATCCGACTCGCAGATTCTTGTAGCTTCCGGAATGCACATAGTAAGGTTGAAATTCGAGCACCTACATCATGCGCAACCAGGATGAGCGGTGCACAACCCCACTTAAGCCATCCATAGAAACATCAATGCACCTGCTCACGGAAACCGAGCTAATGGGATACATGTCAAGGCAAATTCAGACCTATCTGATACAATACAGACGTACCTCCACAACGAGCTCTAACACACCTCTGGGGATGATCACCCACTTCTGGATATGCTCGTTCGTCAGCTTGAACTTTCGTTTCGCTTCATCGTTTGGGAGTTTGAGAACATTCTGAGCAATCCTGGCCACGATCTATGGATAAGTCTCAGCCTCTCCCGAGGACCCAACGAGAGACGAAGCAGTACACATTGGCTCACCCTGAGTGACCCAATAGCCTGGGCAGATGTGTTTACCGCGATGATCCCATTGTCGATTAGCTTACGAAAGGTTTGTCGCAAAGCGTGGTCTTCGTCGTGCGACGTATATAATGCCCTACAAGGGTTGGTCTTCTTGAGAGCCTCCACGCGGCGCTCCGCCGCCGCAGCGATTATTGAGCTGCTGACAAGTCTAAGGGACAGAGCCGCCATACTATCGTCAAGAGAAGAGGTCGACATTGCGGTACGTTGGGAGGCTTAGCGGGTGAATGGTGAACACGGGTTAGTGGTGAACTCGGCAAACTGTTAAAGAACTTTATATCTATCTCTTTTCAGAGGATGCTGCGGTAATCGTGCTAAATGTGCATGCATATGGCGAGCGAATTACAGACATCCGGATTCTTCGGGACGTCGAAGCTAAAGAAGCGGGATGTGCTGCGGCATACCGGTGTGAAGCGTGCAGATAATGCCCTAACCGAGAAGACACGGTGATTCATATGAAGACGTTAAAAGTACACTGGTTGCGGCGGCTCTAAGCATTCAGGCTGGTCAATCTACGATGCGGCCTACACCTCGTCATCATTCTCCTCGGCGTGGTGGGATTCGTCATCATCTTCAGAGCGTTCCCCCGGCTCGATCACGTCTCCTTTGAGCGTGTGACCAGTCCCAGGCATCTGCCTCTGGCGGCGCCGCGTCGTGGCCTGGGGTTCGGGGGACAACCCCGTTGCCCTCTGCGCTGCTGCTGCAGCGCGGGCAACTCTTTCTCGCTCGTCGATGATAGCTCGGCCCTTCCTGTCGTCGTAGAAGGCTTGCTTCACCTGCAGCACGCACTCGTGTCAGATACATGAAACGTGTGTATAGGGTTTGAGAATGGTAGGAACCTTCGCCACAGCAGCCTCGTGAGCAGCCTTTTCCTCAGCTTTCTTCCGTGTCGCTACTTCTTCCCGCGTCAGCTCGCGCTCCAGTGCCTCCTTGATCACTGCCGCCCCAATGTTGAGTTCTTTCGACCGGCGCTTATTCCAGACATAGTATGGCTGAAAGTTATCAACCTATGGAGAGACACAAGGGTAGTCCATGAATACATGAACCTCACGGTGGGACAATCTGTGCACGCACGAGAGGCTCGAACCCCATCTGTAA
Organism: Grammothele lineata; assembly: GCA_002150815.3. Lineage (NCBI taxonomy): Eukaryota > Fungi > Basidiomycota > Agaricomycetes > Polyporales > Polyporaceae > Grammothele > Grammothele lineata. The sequence continues at coordinate 131,225 of NDFF03000018.1, forward strand.
TTGTGTGCCGTGAAGGCCAGTCATGTAAGATTAGTTCATGGAACATGGGGTAAGACGTACCGCCCGCGCGAACTCCAGCGTACCCTTCGGATCTATGAGCGTCCGCTTGATGGTCGCATTGGTGGGCTTGAACCGTTGATATTTGGCGTCATCCGGGTGCGCAATGATGTTCTCCGCAAGTTTCAGAAGCGTCTGTACGCAAGTAAGTATTGTCAATCCATTTGGACTCAAGTGGGACCGGGGCCGTGCGTACCTGCAGACTTTCGAGAGCAGCATCTCTGGGGTTTGGACGAAGGATACCTGGGTCAACCATCCGACGGAGCTCTTGTCTCTTCTCGTGGTCGCTGTCAAAAGTCTTCGACGAGTTCACAGCACTAGCCGCGGCAGCAGCAGCCCTCTCGCGCTCTGCCTGGAGCCTCTTCTCGAAAGCTGCCGCCACTGCGTTGTGGTCCGGGCGACGAGCGGGTGGCATCAGGTCAGCGATCGAGGTGGGCTCGGGTTCCATGATAAGTAGAGAAACTGATCCCGTTCGAGCAAAGATGTTTCAATAGACGACAGGATGGGGAGTAAGGTGAATGTATTCTTTCAAGCTCGAGATTCCCGAGAACAGCACTGGAACACCAGCCACCCCACGGCCCCGAGCCTCGAGCGTCTGTCCCACGTGCATCGTTTCAAAATGAGAAGTAGAAGGTCGGAGTCACTACTGAAAACTCCGAACATAAATCCGCATTATAAACTAGTAGTGTAAGAGCAGATGAGCTACATACGAGCAGAAAATACCAGATGCTCGCAACACCGATGAGCCAGCCTGCATGACTATTCACTACCCATCCTGGACCTCTGTCCGCTGCCTAGCGTCAAGATCGTCATCCGACCCCGTCTCCCTACCCTGTGCCAACAACGAACGCAATTCCATCGCCGAAGGCCCGAAGTGTTCAACGCCGCTCCTTCGTCTGGGAAGGGAGGACAACTGGAGGTCATCGTCTGATGAGCTGTCTTCGGACCATGTCTGCTCATGCTCTCCTTCCTTGTCCGGCGACGGGCGCGCGGGCCGCCGCAGCGAGTTAAACGCGGAGCGCAAACTGGACTTGCTAAGCCGTCGGAATAGACTCTGCGGACGGTGGGGAAGCATCTTCTGGTGCGCGGGCGCGACTCGATCGGTGTCACTCCCCGACGGCGGTGGTGGATCGGGGGTCGCCCCGCCAAAGTCGCCCTCAATGTTGTGATCGCGGTGGTATGGTGTCCGGCTCATCCGTCGTCGGGGTGTGTGGGCGCGACTGAGACTAGTACTGAGTTCTTGCGTATTCTGATATGAACTTGCGCTCTGTATCCTTCCATGCACGCCGTTGATCATGAGCGTTTCCTGGTCCGTGTCCATGGGCAACGGAGAGTCCTCTGCTTGAGGATCTTGCATAAGCGATGACGCGATAGTGGGAAGTTTCGTGCTGGCACTAGGAGACGGTACATGCCCCTGAGGCACCGCCTCAGCCTTGGTACTGGTTCGAGTTTGCAATGCTCGTCGAACGCTCTGCCGGCCAAAAAGAATTTGATTCTCGAGCCGGGACCGGTTCTCAATCATGTGTAACTGTATACAAGCGTTGAGAACGTGGGTCCAAGCAGATAAAAGTGCGCTCATGTTACCTTGGGCCAAGTGACGAGCTGTCCTATACGCATCATCCTGTCTAACTCCGCAGGGTCTGGATCACTGAGAATATGGAGCCAATCCTGCCGCGCTTTGTTCAGCAACCCATATCTATATTGCGGAAGAAGGCGTACCATGAACCGTGTCCGCGGCCAGATGCTGATACCAGCGTCCTGTCAGATAGCTACGCAAAATCGAACGACGGCACCCACTCACGTTACTGAACCCTCAAACCGTTGCAGGAAAACACTAGACCAGTCCTGTCCAAGCAGTTGCGGAAGAAGATCTAGATCACGGATCAACTATTCGGTGTATCAGCACCTGAACCGAGCAAGGATAGCGTTATATCGCACCTTAAAATTCTTCGTGAGTTCAAGCTTGAGCCATTGCTCGGCTGCGGAAAGTAAGAAATTCCCCCTCCAACCTGGAACACAGAGTTCAGCATAGACTATCAAGATATCTAAGCGCTGAACAAACCTTTGCCCCTACTATGGGCGACGGGCTTCCCCGCAGAGCCTTGAGGTGCAAAGAAGAATAGGTGTACATGAGGGTTGACTTGAGAAACGATTGGATGTGTCACTAAGGGCACAATTTAATCATGATAACCACATTCTACCGTTATGTTCTCACCATTGAAATAGAGATTGAGCGCCTGGACGGGAATATCAACCCTGGATGCGGATGATGAGTCAAATCGCACGACGCCCTTCTCATCACTCTTACCGCAGAGACCCGTCCTTGAACTTGCTTCCCCAATTCCAAGGAACGATAGCTCCTTCCTTCGTCTTCTGCATCAGTACCACGGGGTTCAGAATGCCCGGGACAGCGGCAGAAGCGAGCAGCGCGCTCCAGATAACAGTATCCGGAGCGGTGATGTAGTTCAGCAGCTTTGTGGGTCTGGCTCATTGGCAGTAAGCGCGCCACGACCGGACAAATCGATAAAGGTCTACGTACGAATGGCGCTCGGCAGGAATGACTGAGACGTTCAGAATGCGTCCGGTCCGCATGTAAGCTTCTCGAAAGGTCATAGAACCTCGTGTGAAGAACATGGCCTGGATGCCACAAAGGTATCTATCAGCGGAAAGACGCAGCCTCCGAAGTGAAACAATATCGACCTTCCTCGCCCAAGTCGGGCTGTCGAATCGAGCCCCGGTCCTCCAAAACCTTTCAAACCATACTTTGAACGGGTCCTCGCACGCCGTGATGAGATTGGCCAGTTCAGGTACGAGTAGTTCTTTGAGTTCAGCGTCTGTCCGGGTGCATACCAGTGCTGCGACAAGGCCGCCGGCGGAGGTACCAGAGATCACACGAGGCAACAGGTTCTGATCCAGAAATGCCTTCACAACACCGAAGTGGTCTAGAGCAAAGCAGGCCTGGTGTTCAAGGACTGCGATCAGACACAAATCCTATGGGGCACGCACAGTATCCGAAGGATCCACCGCCCGATAGGCACAGTGCGGATGTGCCGAGGTTAGTGTTGGCGCTCTTGAAAAACCGTTTCTTCTCTTCGTTTGATAAGTCCGTTGTATCGCGGACGTACGAAAGCGCTAGCTCCACCTCGTCGATGTAGGCTAAATCCTAGTTGTAAGTGTGTAAAAGTAAGGGGCCACGGAGGGGGAGCTTACATTCGATGAGCAGCTTGGTTCCGTAAAAGGTCTATTGATGGTGAGCGTACTGACATAAAGGTGGGACGTAAAGCCATACCTCGCTATAGAGCCTGGAACACGAATCAGTCGACATCTATGGTGGCACCGATTCAACTAAACCGCACTGACCTCGCAGACTCCACACCAGCAAAATTTGTACGAATGCAGGTCTCTAGAATACCGAGCACGCTGCGAGCATCGTTCTTCTCTCTGAGGGTCTTCAGGGATCGACGGACCTAAACAGAAGGTGGATACATAACATCAAATGATTTATATCCCTGCACACCTTCCGGACAAGCTTCCAGTCGTAGTAAATATCTTCTTCTACAGACTTCCACTCGTCAAAGTGCATGTATTCATCCAACGCCAGTGCCGCATCTTTCCATTCCTACAAATCATTCAGCCACTACGGGCATGGTACACAAAGCGGACACACCTGGTAAGTTTTAGCATTCCGGAGCCGTTTCCGAAGTACACCTCTTCGACCACGCCCTATATTCCTGTCAAAAAAGGTGTATATGGACATGAGACAGGGCTTACACGCAGATATCCACTCCTTGGCGTTGACAAGTTGCCTGATCATGATATACATGCCAAATTGAATGGCAATGAAGAGAAATATGAGACCCTGTACGCACGGGCTTCAACGACAAAATTGGTGCACCGAAGTACGACGTGGACACAGCTTACAAGTAATGGCCACCGGAGAACGAGATAGAGCCATTCTCGGCCTTTGTGTGCGGGTCGTGGGGGACGTCTGCGCCTACACTTCTTCTAAATGCATAGCAGTTCATGAGAACGCAATATACCCACCTCTTGACCTTCAGGTTAACCGGCGCAAAGTCTGACAGCGCAGAAACCTTCCTAACGCGCTGTCCAAGAGGTGCGAGATGTTGTGGACCGACTACGGGACTATTGGGAGGTTCCGTATCCCCTAAATAGGTGCTATCATCCGCTCGGAGTGCCTCTTCAAACTGCTGCATGTGCCTGAGGGTGGTACATCAGTACAATGATTGCATCCGCGTGAACACAGCGACCACTCGCCTCTCGTCCACATAGTCGATGTCAAAGGGAGGCGGGAGTGTGGATTGGGCATCGAGGCGGCTTCTACTGACGTGGGACATGGTCGAAGATGCCCGTTGAACAGGGTAATGTGGATATGTATGTATTACAGAAGAGAGCGTCGAGACTGGGCCAGCAGCGAGGAAAAACAGAGATCGAAGTCGAATGTGAGCCTCAGGCTGGGTTTGGCTTGAGCATGGCACGGCGGTAGCGCGGTCACCACGGTGCTCCGAGTCCGTCCCGCCAGTGGTCTCGTGACGTCACTTATCGGGCGCTTACGGCGATCCACCACCAACGCGGGCCGCTAGGGGCCGCCGCTTGCAGAGTGATACGCTGACGAGGCACCACCAGCATCGATAGCTCAAGGCGACGGGCGTGCCAGCAAGACAAATTGCGCCGAGCGCTCTTCGAGGACTGCGAGCTCGAGGTCGTTGACGGCTCTGCTCTCTGCCCAGCTCTGCGGTCTAAGCCCGTCGCGCGGTTCAGCTGACGATCGCCTTCCGTCTCGGCGCTTCTCGACTTGATAGTCCCTGGTCGTGTCAAGTGAGCTTCCTTCTGGCTTCTTCGAGCTCTTGAACGTGTGTCCATAGAGGGGAAAGGCTCGTGCCCGGCCCTCTTGGCGAATTCAAGTACCCGCCCGGTGGCTTTCCGCCGTACGTCGTTCTCCGACCCCCGTTCTTGATCACTTAATATGCTAAACACAGTCGGCCACCACTTGCAGGTGTTGAGCTAGGAATCGGACCTGGCTCTGACGTCAGCGACAGGTACTGTCCAGCCTCGCCATATGCCCTCCCTGCAGGTGAGCAGAACGGGCTGTGGTAGAGCTGTGATGCCGGGCAGGCGCTGTGTATTTCTGGATAACAAGGCAATGCAGATCGTTGATCGTCGTGCATTCGTCGGTGGCGGCTGCGCACGGCCGAATCGTCCTCACCGATGAACGGAAGTACTCCAATACCCTGTACGGTAGCAACGAAGTCGAACCTCTTTCAAAGGGTCCTTCTCGCACAGCAGAGTTACCGAGCAATCATTGAGACCCTCAATTGTCTCGGATACGTCCGTGAGACGTTGTTCTGCTGACACCAAGCTGTCACCACAGATCGATCGTGGTTCCGCGCAGCGCGCCCCACATCTGTTGGCGTTGAGAGGTGTGTGTTCTTGCATCTGTCTGGGGCGAAGCACTAGACTGGGGGATGTGCACGACAGATGCGACACTGGTAGAGCCGCCAACGTGCCCACTGTCCACGAACCAAGTGGGTATCTCTCTGCGAAGGCCAAGGATGGTGCAGGAGGACGAAAGGGCCGGATTGCAGTGCAGAAGCCACCGCCGGTGACGGAATACGACGACTTCCTGCTCGGAGCCCGCAGTGGCCGCGCGTGCCTCGGGTTCGTATCCACAGGGGCCCGCAGGACCTGCCCCATCGGTGGCTGCATGTGATGATCGATTGGAACGCTCCTCGCACAGGCCGTGCTCAACATATGGTCCCCGTAGTGAAGCCAGCTGTCCTATTTTTAGCCCGTGACATCAGAGTAGCCCTCACGCATCGGTATAAAACCCAGTCGAAACCCCTCGCCGATTCCTCAGTCCCGTACTCACCCAACCTCATCTTCCATCACTACCGTTCTCTTATACATCACAATGGGCTTTTTCCACCACGAGTCTGACGAGGCTACCGCCTACGAGCAGGTAGGCTTGCTCCTCGGACGTCAGGCCGACTCGCTGTCTCACATTCACGCTCTAGGTCACAAACGCCCCTCACAAGGCTGAACTCTCCCACGAGCTCATTGCTGCTGCCGCGTCTTACGAGGTAGGCCGTATTCGGTTATGGAAGTCGACATTATGCCAACCTTGTTCCTTCAGGCCGCCAAGGCGTACGAGAAGCACTGCGAGGAGAACGGCAAGCCCGACTCTCACGCGAAGGCGAAGGAGATTATGGCTGGCTTCGCTGGTGCCTTCATCGACCGCATGGTCGAGACTAAGGGCGTACGTTAACCCCCGTTTCCGAATCTCGCATTGTCTTTGACGACGGGTCTTATCTATCTAGCTTGACTTTGTCGACCGTGAGCGCGCTAAGCGTCACGCCCAGACCAAGGTCGACGAGGTCGTCACCGTCGAGAACTACTAGATTGTTATAAGGGGAACAAATGCCGGATGAAGTCTGTAGAAATATCCTGTAAACAATGGTCCCGATTGCCACTCTGCAATATTCCGCTATCTTTGAGTGGACGACGCCTCTATGATTGATGGATCTCGAAACAAGGCGCTATCCCCTTCGAGCTATCGCCGAACAGTATTGCCTGATTATCATGAGAGCTCGAGCAAAAGCTTGACTTGGAAGTCTCTAGGCTTAAGCTTGTGCATATAGTTGACTGATAATGAGAAGGAGTCTTTCAAAGAGGATGAGCAGAGTGCAGTAGCTTCTGAGAAAGAATTAATGTGTCGTAACTGAAAGGCTTTTTTGGGCGTATCGTAAGTTTGAGTCAACCGCCACAGACGCGTCTTGGCGTTAGTTGGGCCACGTGACAATCGCGTTGTGAATAGAGTCACCGTTATGTAGTATGGAGCTGGTGCCCGAATAGGCACGGGCTAACGGTGCATACGTCAATGTCCTCCTGTTTCCTCCTCGCGTCTCTCGGTTCCTAGCATCCCTGTTCTGCTCTCCTCGGGTCATGCCAAGGTCATGGCTTTCCCCCCAATCCGTTCAAGTTGCCAGGAGAACACAGCTTAGATTCACCGTTCACCAGCTCTCCGTATTATCACTACTTGCTTCGAGTCATTGCCAGTCCGTTTTTCTCAACCAGCATGATGCTCACCAGACCCGGGGAATATCTTCTGCCATACACTTCTACCAGAACAGGCATTTAGAGGCGTATGCTTCAAGGGCAGCAACGAGGTTAACCCTCCGACAGCTGGTACGTTTGTAGCCTCATATCTTGGGACACAGGGATAGATGGAATGTAGGTGTTCTTCGGCAAGTCGATGAACGAAGAGCGACTCATCAAGGTGAGCGGCTTGGAATATATGCCATCTTTGTTTTTCTCATGTACTCCCAGAGTGCGAATTATATTCGTTCAGAGCTCCCGATCCGCATAGCGCACAGACTGCGAGACATGCAGGCTCTCCCATATGTTGTAGTGACGCAGGAGGGCGTAGCAAGGGTATACGAGGCGAGTGTGCATGATCATGATTCCCGCGTTGGATCTGATACTCGTCATGGAAATCACAGCTGTACTCCATCGCGTTTGACAAGTATGCCGCGTGCTTCACATCTGTAAAGGATATTATAACCCACATAGCAGGTTCCGCCGCTACCCTCAAATTACCACTTTAGAGGAGAATGATGCATATTGCGAATTTTTGCGTGGCCTTTTGAATGAACAGTACGTGTATGCATTGGTTGGAGAACCGTAGCTGCGAAAATAACATCCCTCTCAAGCAAATCCGTGATTCCGAGTCTCTCCCTGGGCATGTCCTTGTCGTCTCCTTACCTTCCTCCAGACCGCTTGGATTCCTTCATGAGGCGAATGCTGACCTCACGGATATCTCGACGCGTTCTCGTGGAGCACCACATTGCGCTCACCAAGTTTCTGCGTGAGCGGAGTAGTCCGTTCCACCCACGAGACAACGTGGGTATCATTGCCACGGGACTGAGGGTCAAGCAGAGCATCGAAACTTGTGCGCGATATTTGCAACAGCGTCCCTGCGACACCGATGGAGACGGGTTGGACAGAAACCTCAATAATCCTCCATGGTCGGAGGTTATCATCGATGGTCACACAGATGTCAAGTTTGCGTACATCGGCGAGCATCTTCAGTAAGTACGAGGGCCGTATATCTCTGCGAAATCTCATATTTCTTGCTCGCAGGTATATCATCTTTGAGCTCCTCAAGAATGTGAACATATATCTTCCCATTCCGTCGAAAAACTCTGAATTAACGAGTTGAATCGTAGTCTTTTAGGGCGACAAGGCTCAAGCATCCTCAAGCTCGCATTCTCCCGCCCATACGGGCAACCGTGGTTGCTAGCAACGATGACGTCTGCATACGTATATCTGACCAAGGTATGATCATTACAACTCGGTGGTTAGGGCAATTGTTCATTTCCGCTGGCCCAGGCGGCGGGTTGGTGTATTCGGGGATCAAGTCGCCGTCGGATCTCCTCTCATTCTCGCATAAACGTAATGCAGCCCGGTTAACCGACGCACGCCTCGACGCACTGCGCACCGCAAGCATGAGCACACGCGGCGTGACGGCGACGGTATCAGAGCAGGTCAACGGCTGGCAGTCCGCACCAGCGGGGGATCCGCCAGCTGACACGGTCGACGCACGCCCAAGGATCGGAATTGGGCTGCCGATGAGCAACATATATGCGACGTATTTTGGTGGCTCTCTCGAGTTGGTCAGCTTGGACGGCTACGGTGAGTGATGGTGGCGCTGAAGTTTGGCGGTGTGGTCCTGAGCGCGGTTCCGCCAGGAACGGATGTCTTCGTTCGGTTACCGAAGCTGGTGAGCTTTAATTTGACATGTATTAGCTCCCGCTGTGCGGAGGAGACTAAAACCGTCCATGCGCAGGGCACGAACCTGGAAGGCATTGAAGTGTAGGGGGTTTCCGGCCCGGACCACCTTCATCGCCCCATGCGGAGAGGAGTGATCGCGGCCGTAATCAGCAGAGGAGAGGGCTGGTCGAGGAGAAGTGCCCATAAAGCTTCCAAACTTCAGAGTGTCGATCCATGTGTTTATAGCGTCAAAGTGAGGGGTGCATTACCACTCCGACCGGCCGGGGGCAGCGGATGGGAGGCACTATTCTACGTCTCTTCCCGAGCCGTGTACTCTCGCAGCTGCCCCCAAAGTCGTGGCCTGCACGCCTCTTTGGCATGCCAAGCCTGGGAATGCTGTACGATGGAATCCCTGTTCTGTTGTGCGGGTGATGGAGAGACTTGTGAAGTTAGCACAACTGTCAATGTCATATACCAACGAAGGCGGCATGACGGCGTTTGAGGCGATGCATAATATGTCACCTGGGCGGCTCAAATGCGCCCTCCTCCCCGCCCTCCTCCGCCTTCCATCCCACCTTCCTCATCCTGCTTGGGGTACGTTTTTGCTCCTGACCCTATCCCGTCCTCGTCCTCCGCTTGAACCGCTGCTCGCGCTGTTTGTTCGCACAATGAGCTCGAGTCACGACCTGGGCCTCGAGGCGCCGCCCTCGCCACCTCCTCCCTCATACGAGATCTCCCAGCACGAATTTGATCAAAAGACGTCCCATATCCTCGAACAGAGTGCTGCAGAGCCCCCGCCACGTCGCGTCGACGAGGAAGGCTTCGAGGTCTGGGACGACGCTCTCTTTGAAGCCGCACGGGCCGGCCTTGACAACCTTTCTCTGGGCGCCGACCGTTCGCCGGTGCACTCTCGCCGACCCGGTACAAGCATGTCTGTGGGAAGCCCCTCATCATCATCTGCCCCCCTTCCTGCCTTTCCCCACTCGAGCGCGCCGTATGGGTATCCACCAGAGAAAGGCGGAGCGGCGAAGGCACGGGCGCTTCCCCAGCCGAGTAGGCCGGCATACTCGACACGACCGACATCGTCGGGATCGCAGTCGTCATACTCGGCATCGTCTTCGGGGTCGTCAACACGGACATCCCAGCTATCGCTTGCGCCGGGGTCGATGGAGGTACGGCCGCTGAGGGTTAACAAGAAGGCGCGCGCACCTCCGTCCTCGCAGAAGGAACGTCCGTCGTGGTATGCGGAGGCGGGCCTGGGTGGGGGCAGTCCCCCACCGTCACCACTGCAATCCCAGGCAGGAAGCTCGTCCTCGCGCGATGACCATAGACCGCTACGGCGTGGTCTCACGGTCTTTAATCATACTGATCGCGACGGCACACCTCCACCAGAGTTTACTCCAGTCGGACCAGCGCTCGACGGTCCCGCGTACGAAGAGGTTGTCATGGCGTACAGCGGCGAGGGGTATACACCTCCGCCTCTTCCACCTGCTGCATACCCTGCTCAGGAGCAGCTTCAGGCACGAGCAACCCCTTCTCCTGCCCCGTCAGTGCGCACGCTTCGCCCACAACCGCAGCCGCCCCAGATGCGTCCATCATCACAACCACATGTGTTACGACCGCTCTCTAGGACAGCGTCGCCGATACCGGATCCCGCACATGCACCGCGTCCTTCATCTCCTGGGCACGCACAAATTGCCCCCTTGCCACCCGTTCCGCGGCAACGTGCTCCCCAACTCCAAGCGTCGGCGGAGCCTGCGATTCGCACGAGCACGTACCAGTTCCCGATGAGTACGGATCCGTATGGCGGACCTCGGGTCGCGTTCAACCCACAGTCCGCGTACGCGAAGCCTCCGTTGCCTACCATGAGTGCGCGTCAGGAGGACGTGGAACCGCAGTCTATCGACGCATCTGCATTCTATAGGTGAATAACATCGCACTGTCGGCCCCATCGAGAACGTGTCTAGAATCAGGGCTGATCATCGCTCGGCTCTATCTCATACTCACAGCAATGCGGTGTCGGCACACTACTCGTACAACGTGCCGATGCGCATGCGGAGAACTACGTACATGGAGCAGTGAGTTTACTGTGTTCCTCGTGCTGGATTGTACTAAGTGCGTGAGTTCCAGGCCGGGTAACGGACAGCAGCAGCAACAGCAGCCGACGTATACCCAAGCGGGCATCCCTCCACGGTCAACACCATCACCTGCTCCCTCGGGTAAGGTTACATCGGTGGCGTCGCCACGGCCCAACTATGCGTACAGTCAGGCGAGCTTCCAGGAGTCCGCATTTGGTGCAAACGGCGCATGGAGTCTGAATGGACAACAGCAACCTCAGGCAGGAGGGTATTCGGTATACAGATAACATCGAGCACTACGTAGCCTGGACAGGAACGAGCTCGGATTGGATGATGTGTGGTTATCGATCTTTTGGAGTAGAGATATCTAAATTACAGATATACCTTACTGCGCGAGCAGTAATGCGCGTATTTTATCATCGGAGAATCGGTGTACAAGTACTAGCCCATACTTATGCAGATATGGTTTCCTTCGCTCATAGCCTGAGAGATATCGTCTCTCTCTTGGATGTTCGAGAGTTCTGAGTCGGTTGAACGCGCTCCGGCAGTTGCTGTTGCGAGCACGATTGCGGGGCGTGTCGAGGTCGGCAAGGGGAAATCAGCGTCACGTGGGCACATTAACGGGGATGCTTTATGGCTGGTTTCGACGAGTGGCCGGCTCGCATCCCTCAATGGCAACCACTTCCAACGCCCCCGCGCCCATGCAGCAGTCCGCCTCCTCGTCCAGCACGAGCAACGCCCAGGCGGCGGCCAGCTCCAAGCCCGCAGACTACGTTTACTTCGAGCGCACCACCGCCGGTTTCTCTGAGGATGCTCTCCCCCGCTCCAAGACGGCCCAGCTCAAGCTCGAGCACTACTACAAAGTTGCCGTCGAATCCGCAATCGAACGTAACCAGCGGTACGTAGAACTGTGCTTGCTCCCTCTGTCACTCTACTTAGTCCTCAGAAAGGCGGGTAGAGCTCGAAAGGAAGCTCGCGGCGGACACGACCATGTCCGAGGAACGCAAGCAGCGCCAGCTGCAGCAGCTTGGCAAGCGCGAGTCCGCCTTCCTCCGCCTCCGTAGAACGAAGCTTGGCCTCGATGACTTCAGAACGGTTAAGGTTATTGGGAAGGGAGCGTTTGGAGAGGTCTGTGGGTTCCGTCGTCGTGCGCCAGCGCTGTCCGCTTACCGCGCACCCCCGCCGGCCCATAGGTCCGTGTAGTGCAGAAAGTAGACACCGGCAAGATCTACGCCATGAAGACTCTCCGGAAGGATGAGATGCTCAAAAAGGACCAGGTGCGCCCTCATCGCGCCCCGCAGGTGTGCCTGTTATACTCATCTTCTCCGCCACCACCTCTACCAGCTCGCTCACGTCCGTGCCGAGCGTGATGTTCTTGCGGAGTCCAACTCGCCGTGGGTCGTGCAGCTTTACTACTCATTCCAGGACCCGGCATACCTCTACCTCATTATGGAGTTCTTACCCGGAGGAGATCTGATGACGATGCTCATCAAGTACGACACCTTCTCCGAGGATGTCACCCGGTTCTATATCGCGGAGTGTGTTCTGGCCATTGAGGCAGTCCACCAACTTGGTTTCATTCATCGGTACGGAGCACAACCGCTACTTTATGTATTGAGCTCAAGGTGCACCCAGTGATATCAAGCCCGACAACATTCTCATTGACAAGGACGGTCACATTAAGCTGTCCGACTTTGGGCTGTCAACTGGATTCCACAAGCAACACGATTCAAGCTACTATCAACGACTCCTCGACTCTGCGAACGGCGTGACATCGCCAACATCCGCGGCGCAGGCCATGCGGAATAGTGTCATGGTTAACGCCATCCACCTTACGATGTCCAGCAAGGACCAGATTGCGACGTGGAAGGCTAACCGTAGGAAACTGGTGAGCTGTCTGGCATCCGTCTGTCTCCGGACTGGGACGGAGCGCTGACAATTTGTTTTCATCCAGGCGTACTCCACCGTGGGCACGCCGGACTACATTGCGCCGGAAATCTTCATGCAGAAGGGGTACGGCAACGAGTGCGACTGGTGGTCACTCGGGGCGATTATGTTCGAGTGTCTGGTCGGCTACCCGCCGTTCTGCTCGGAATCAACACATGAGACATATCAAAAGATCCTGCATTGGCAACACTACCTTCAGTTCCCCGATGATGTCCATCTCAGCCGTGAGGCAGAGGATCTGGTCAAGAGGTACGTTTCTACTGACCCGTCTGCCTCTTATCCGTGAGGCCGCGAGCTAACGTTTTTGTTCCCTCCCCTGCATCGTGCGTCCGTTATGTACTTACCCGACAACACGTGCTGCCCCATGCAGGCTGATCACGTCCCCCGACCGCCGTCTGACCGTCGATCAGATCAAGCATCACCCGTTCTTTTACGGCGTGGACTGGCAAGCAATCCGGAATATCGAGGCGCCATTCATCCCCCGTCTACGCTCGATCACCGACACCTCATACTTCCCAACGGATGAGCTTGAGCAGGTTCCGGACGAACCTGTTGGTGGGGACACGACCGGTGCGAACAAGGACCTCGCGTTCCTCGGGTGCGTCTTGACATTGTTGCCCGTGTCGTCCGGGTCGACCCTAACTAACATATAACCTCTGACTTGAACCCGCAGGTACACGTTCAAGCGCTTCACGATCTCGTCTCAGGCATTCTAATCAAGTCCTCCCCATCCTCGAGTTCGGATCCAACCGCAGCCATGGCTTCTTTGCTCATCTTTTCTTCTGCCTGGAATTTCTTCCTTCTCGCCGGTGGTAGCGTGTACCATAGTTTATGAATCATCACGCACTTAGTCGATTCTACTACGCATCGTGACCCGCATTCATGACCATATCTCCACGCACTCTTCTCGCACTCTTCTCGCACCGTGCGCACATCCGTTCATATCATCATGACCCGGTGAGCGAGCTTGGGAAGATGGTTCGCTAGCAGCAGCAGTTCTTTGTGGTGAGGTAGGCATACGAGATTACATTGCATAAATAGTGCAGGTGTGGTGTAATTGTACATGTGCGATATGCGCGGATGGCTGTCGATACAGTTTAAAGTGGAGCGTAGCAAAGGGGGACGATAGACAATCCGACAGGAACCCTCAAACTATCAGGAAAATTTACGCTAAAATACACATCTAACGGCACGACATAAGCACGGGCAAGTGGAGGTTACTCTTTATCGTCCCCGCTGGACCATCAGACTGGGCCTCATCTGAAGGTGTGCAGGTAAGTGAGATACAGGTGAAAAGGCACCGGTCAAAAACGCGTACCATCTCGACAAACAAGGGTAGTAGTTTCGGGATATGCTCGAGCTCAGGGGGCTTTGGGCCACTCGCCGCCTTCTTCCCCTTCAACGGCGACTTGGCCTTGCCTGCTGCACGTTTTTCCTGCTGGCGCGCTGATGGTGGTGGAGGGAGGTCTTTCACGCCAAGCGGCGGGGGCGGTGGCAAGTCCTTGAAGCGCGACGCCCCTGACGGTGGGCGCCCAGGCGTCGACAAAGTCCTCGCGCGCTCCCGCGTAGGCACAGGAGGCGGTCGCTCGTCACGAGGACTATCAGCAGAGTGGCGTACGCCGCACGTATGCGGGTGCGCGACGCGCGGGGGAGAAGGCGAGAACCGTTGCTGGACTGGCGAGTGCGCGATTGTTCGCGAGCGCGCTGGTACCCGTGGGGATACCTGGGGGAGACGGCCATTGGCGCTCGGGCTCCGTGCGTGGTCGGGATGCGGCGTGCCGTCACGTTCTGTCTCGCCGCCGTCAGAGCTCTCTTCGCTATCCTCGTCACTGTCTTCATCGCTATCGCCTTCGTCTTCGTCCGAGGACCCGCTGCTCGACGTGCCCGAGCCGGACTCGTACTCGTCGCTCGAGTCATCATCGTCCTCGTCCGCCTCCTGCGCAGCGAGGTCGTCGGCGTCGCCCTCGACGACATCGCCGAACGACAAGTCACGCACGACGCCATTCACGAGCTGGGCAGTCGCCTCGTCCTCGGCGTCCGCGTCGTTCATGCCTTGCGTGCGTCCGAAGCGTTTGCGCAGCTTTGCCTCGTACGCAACCTTGAGCTTGTAGTGGTACAGTGCAACAGCGTCAACCTCGCGGAGAATGTTCTCGCGGTCGGTGCCGGTGTGTGGGAGGAGGAACTCGAGCGACATGCGCTCACCGACGCCGTCGCGCATGAGGGTGAGGAAGAGCTCGATCCAGCGCATGAGACCCGTGAAGAGACCTTCGCCCTTGGAGTGTACCTTGTGGACGAAGCTGTAGAAGGACTGTTCGTGCCGCTGAATGAGGTCAATGAAAATCTGCACCGTCTTCGCCGGATCCGTCTGGCTCACTAACATATTGGGCGTGTTACAATTGCGTACCACTCGGTAGTAACAGCAAAAGCACTTACGCTCTTCTGTTTGTTCCACCGTCCGAATCAGATCGTTCATGAAGTTCTGCAGGTCACCGAGGGAATCGGCTATACTCGCGGCACGATAAACTTGCGCAAGTGGCGCGTAAAAAATCGTGATGATGTCCTTGAGTAATTCGGCCGTGGTCCCCTATGGTGAAATTAAACGGCGTACGAAATAAGCGTGGCATCAGCACGACTCACCTCGAAGATGAGTTCGATGAGCTGCTCCCTGTCCTTCAGGCGAGCGTATAGCTTCGCCAGCAGACTGAGATCCTCGAACAGCCAAGCCTCCTCGTCTTGTGGACCTTCATCATCATCCGAATCGGCCAACGACTCCGTATACTTGACGTACTCCTTATGCGCGCGGTGAGCATACATCACTCGCTGCAGCTGGGCGCGGGACAAAGACGGCTGGTCTCCTGATCGGAGGACGACCGCAAGGACATGCAAGTTCTCAGCAGCTGCCGTTCAGCTTCAGTTTAGACATGCAAGGTGTAGTAATCATTTTCAGCATACCCGCGTCAGCCTTGTAAACAGCTTGAATCTCTCTCGGCGCGTATACATACAGTCGGACCTTCTCGCACATAATAGGATCTTCGACTTTCTCCTTGACAGATTCGATGTCCTCTTGAAGCGCGCGGACTTCCTCCATCAGCGACCCCGTGAACATGCGCTGGAGGAGACTGCGTCCGCCGAACGGCTGAGCGAGGAATAGGTCGAGCACACCACGAATCATCGCCATGGGATTGCTGATCTTGAGCGCGGTCTTGAGCATGAAGTATGGCATGAGGCCGTGTATGCGCTTTAGGCTCGCAAAGCTCTCTGACGCGTTGTCCGCCGCGACAAAATGGTGGAAGACCGTCGACGCGAGCCTTGGAAAGGCGTGAGTAACGGGCGTCGCGGAACGTGCGCGCGATGCGTGGGGACTGACGAGATCCGCGCCCACTCAAGGACGGCTTGGTAACTCGGCGGCAGGTTTCGGACATCTGGTGTCTCCTTGATCGTCGCGAACACGTGCGTCAGCCCGTCTACATGCAACGGACGGATGCCAATCAGCTACCCTACGGTTGGGCGACAGGTCGCAGAACCTCTTAAAGACATACCTTGGCCCAGGAGCTCCCCCTTCACGCTACGGATGGTGTCTCGGAGGCCATCTACGCGGGCGGTGATCTCCTTGGCGAAGCGCATCCGCCCATCTTCCCGCATCCGGTCCGCCTCTTCTCGCCATCGAGCGTCTGCCAGCTCCTCCTCAGTCAGTCTCGTTGGGCCGCTAAGCAGGAACGACTTGAGCACGGGTGAGGAGGCAAACGTCGAGGATTGGAGCAGCAGGTGTAAATAAGCTCTCAACGTGAGACGATTCTTCTCCCGTGAAAGCCTCGAAGCTTGTTGCGTCATTCCGCCATTCACCTGGCTATAACCCTGGCTAGACGCAGGGCTAGCTGGGGAACCGATGTTGAACGAGTCTGCACTCGAGTTGTGATCGCTGTCGTAGAAGTCGCCGACCATCCGTTGACGGGGTATCGTCACCTTTGTCGGCGCGCGTCCCATTTGGGACGCGATGGGACTAACTGGTGGAACGGCATATGCGGCTCCTGGTGGTGGTGAAGATGGTGCAAGATGGGAAGACGAGGACGCCGTAGACGGTGGCGAAGGGTATCCAGTCTGGAAGGAGGCGTAAGGTGCGGGAGAGATCGTGACATTCACGAAGCTCCGATCCTTCGGGGGTGGTTGGGGCACCGACTCGTCTGGATGTGCTTTGTGCAATTCATCGGCTAGCGTCCTGAAGTCACCATATCGTCGAGACACAAATACGTCCGGTTGGCCTCTTCGACGAGTGCGGATGATGAATTCCTGTAGAGAAAGAACGACAATTCAGCCATTGTAGAATGATCATTGTAGTTGGCAACATACCTCATGTACTTTGCTGCGCATGCGCTTCCTCTCGGTCACGGTCCGGACACAGACTACATTAATGTCAAAGCTGTCCTTGAGCTTCCTCTCTCGTGCGGCGCGCTTCCTAGCCATGACTTCGAGCCTGTTGAGATCCGCTTGACTGAGGCGGACCACTTCTTCAGGCTCACTCAGCTTGGCTGCACTGGTCATAAGCATCGCAAGATTGCGCTCTAGCTTGTTGAGCATCCGATGGCGGGTGGCCTCCTCCGAGTCTTCCGGATTATCGTCCAGGACAGACGTTGGAGAGAGATTACGAGAGAGGAGAGAGACGAGGAAAGGCTGGACTTTCTCGGGAAAGAAGTCTTTGGGCGCGGAAGCGAGGAAAGGAAAGGAGAGGACGAAGCGGCGGAATACGAACCGGAGAAAGGGTAGATCAAGAGGCTGCGCATCTTTCGGAGGGGGTGCAAAGGGAGGCCCAAGGTATGAGAAAGTCGACACATTATTTGTTGGAGCCGTTACGAGGGCATCGAGCTCTCTCCGAAACTCGAGATTGACAAGCTCCTTCTTGAGGTAATGTGCGCGGACTGGGGTAAGCTCGGAAAGATCGGATGGGGCGGGGTTGGAGAGGTGCACAAGAGGGGTTTCCGATGTGGAAACAGGTACCGAGGAGGGACTGTCGGGTGATTGCTCGCGGGCAGGGGATTCGACGAGAGGCGAGGCCAGCGGGGTGGCGAAATGGGCGTCATCGGGGTCTGGCGATGGAGGAAGATCTGTCTCGACGGGAGGAAGGGAGGGGAGCGCGCGGGACGGACGAGGTGGACGGAGCGAGCTGGAGCTGTCCATCGCGGGCGACGGCGGAGAGAGAGGAGGAGACGACGGCGAGGAGGGCGTCGGCGACGAGGACTCGGAGGACGGACGCTCGGGGCGGGGCAGCCTGGCGGGCGGCGGCAGACTCGGCAAGGGCGGTGATGGGGATTGCGTCACAGGCGTTGCGTCACAGGCAGGCGCCGAGGCACGTGTATGGGGGACCGCGTCCGATCTGTTCCCTGCTCGCGAGAAGAGTGGGTGATGGGCGGGGTCGGAGTGCAAAGTCGAGTGGGTATTAAGAGTGCAACAGTGTCCGTCCCTGAGATCTGAGAGCCCCCGCCAAGTTGGCCACAGCACCAGCACCAGCACCAGCACCAGCACCAGCGGCCTCACGGCACGTATATAACATGCCCTCGGTACGTCCTCCCGTTCCCGTCCAGCAGCCCCCGCAGCCGCCCTGCAATCGCTCTCACCCCCTCCCGGGACTCGTCCATCTCCCGCCACGACCCGGCGACGCCCCAGCATTCGGAACACGCCTGGCTCGCCGCGTTGACCGTCTCCACGTCCAGCTCCTGCCGTGTGTGCAGCGCGACCATCACGTCCACCAGCCGGTTGAATCCCGCCCGCCAGGACTGCATCCCACCCTCGGGGTTCATGGTGACGTCGGTCAGCATGTACGATGACGCAAGCCCGATACATCGTCGCAGGGCCGCCTGGTCAATCCGTCCGGACGTGCGCGTCATCTTGGCGAGCTCCTCGACTACGAAGTTCCCGTAATCGGTTGGCGGGCTCATTTCCGTTTGAGGCTCCTATCCATGCCCGGGGTCCCGTAAGCACTCGCCCTCCGCCACCCGCCATGAATGTGATCAGGCCCATACCTGTGACGATGGCCCGGACATATTTTGCGCGTGCTGGCGTAGTGCGTGGGGCTGTTGGGTTGGTTGTGGGCGGACGGTGCGCGCACCCGATGCCGTTGCCCCAATCTGATATGGATGTCGGAGGCTCCTGGTATGCTAGCCCCTGCCGGCCGGCTAGCATTATGTAGGCGGGCCACCTATGTTCTCAGGAGGCTTCCGTGTCAGCCCGCGCTATACCGTCGTCGTCCACATACAATGAAAAAAACTGATTGAGCTGTATCCTATAATCGACCGAACCCCTCCCCAAAACCATCGCGAGTGCTCGGAGACTGAGCTAGAGTCAGAGTTACCCGAGGGTGTGTCCACCGTCAAGCTGGCGCCTTGTGCGCTACGCAATCTTGGCATGACTATTAAGCCCACGTGGCTATCAGACGCCCGAAGAGCCGTGCCTGGGCGCTTCCCCACTGCTACCTCAGCTGACAGCCTCTTCGTCCCGGACTGCCAACGCGTCAGACCGTCACTAGGCCCTTACACAGCGGGACACTCATCTCGGACCGCTCACAGCTCAAAATGGCGTCTCTAGCCATGAAATACCTCACGCCTCCTATGCCCAATGTCACTCCAGACTACGACGGCCTGGAATTCAGGTGGAAGTTCTTGACGTTCCGTCCCGCTTGTAAGTCTGTGACGATTCAACGAGGTCCCCCTGTCTGATTGTACGTTCAACATAGACTTCAAAAATGAGATATATTTTCTCGCTGCAGCACTGCTCTACGCCGTGTTCTTCTTTGTAGGGAAGAAGACAAACGAGAGGAAGGCGAACAAATGGTGCGTGTCCATGCCTGCTTGGCGAAGAGCGTTTCTGACCATCTGAATGCCAGGTTCAAGGTGCATCTACCCTTTTATCAGACTCAGTTTTCAAGACCCGCCAATGCAGAGGGCTTGGTGCAAGGTGCGTCTCTTGCCTGTGGCAGCTATCGGCAGGAATTCATCATCGCTCTAGATGGTTACAGTGATTTCTTCGCGTTCTCCACCGGAAGACGCGCCCTCACATCCCTGCATACCACTTTCACCCTCCGCCCGCGCCACGACCTCTTTCAGTGCATCTATCAACTCGGGCGTGGTCTCGTAGAGCTTGACTACCAAGTTTCGGATATCGTCGAACTGGAGTTCACCTTCAGGGAGCCCGTCGGCAAGGATGGCGCGGTGCCAGAGTGTGTTTGGGCAGTGGTAGCGAAGGATGAGATGAAACGGATCCGCAACGACCGCTGGGACATGGTGCGCAGATCCTTCTTTTTTGCACACGACTGACACTGACCGCCTCCTCTCATCAGACGTTCACCAAAACCACAGAAAATGCCGCGCTCCCGCCGACCCTCGCTGTCATGGCCGAGTTTGCAGACATCACGGCGAACCTGCTCAAGTCCTACGGCGCCTTCTCGCTCGCTACCGCGCTCTCCGACCCCGCCGTGCAGCCGTACTTCCGCTCGCTCACCCTCACAGACCAGCCGCGTGTGCGCCCGTCCGCGCCGCTCGAGCCCGCTGAGCGCTCGAAGCGGCTGATCCTCACGCTCGCACTCCCCTCGAACCCTGAGTTAACGCTTCCGCTCGTCTCCTCCGTATTCCAGCTTGTCGACATTATCGCGGGCGAGAGCAAGCTCCCGGGCGCGCGGGGCGGGCTGAGTGGCGCGCTGCGGCCGGAAACGAAGGCGAAGCTGCGCAAGACCCGCGAGGAGGTCGCCCGCGAGCTGCAGGAGGAAGCGGCTCGTGAAAAGCGTGAAGAGGCAGAGGAGGAGAAGGCGGCCGCGCGCAAGAAGGCGCGCGAGGAGCGCGTGTCAAAGCTGAGCGCGGCGGAGCAGCAGAAGGTGCTTGAGCGAGAGAAGAAGCGCGCGATGCGCAAGACGCAGGGCAAGGTCAAGATGCGGTAGTTGTTCTTACCCCTGTCGCTGTTGTCGGGAAGCCATGTCAGAGCCGCGTGTCTGTGCTGCTATCCGCTGCTTGCTTTCATCGATTATCCTTACTAATTTGTTTGCGGTCCCGCGAGCTGGATAAATTAAGTGCGTGTACATGTACATGCTGCATTGCAATAGTAGCTGTGTTCTGCGAAAGCATACTATGATCAAGTAACGAGAGGAAGACTATCATCGGATGCTGTACGACCCAGGAAACCGTACAAGGTAACTAATTAAGTCGTGAATGTCCTTTGCAGAAGATGGGCTCGCGACTGATCCGCGGACAGCCCGACAGCACTGCTGATACCAGCGTCCGCGGAAGGTGATACGCCCTCATCAGGAGAACGAGTAGGCGAGAGGGAAGACTGCCTTGCTACTTCGATCGGGGCCACAGTAGGCTCCTTTGAACGGCCGAGTCCAAGTCGTTCCCCCCAGTAATTGAAGACCCGCAACACCCACGTCGGCTTCAAGTTCTGGTGCTCGACGGCATCGACCTCTTCGGCTTCTTCTAGATCCAGACCGGGCATGTGCAACACCTCGTCTTCTTCTTCCGCCTCGCTCTCTGTCCGCCCGAGACGGTCCACCAGCCGCCCTTCACCGTCTAGTGTCCACTGCACGCGGCTGAACGGTCCATGCGCGCCCTGCACGCCTTGCGGAAGCCGGCGGCCGGTGCCGAAGACTTTCTCGCGCAAAGTGAGAACGCGCGCGCGGGGCGCGGCGGCCATGTGCCAGAGGTCCTCGATGCCGAACTGCGCGCTCTCGTATGCGAGCGCATGCGTCTCCTGTGTCAGCGCGTCCACCTCTGCGCGAAGTGCCTCAAGCCGCGAGAGCCCACCCGCGCCCGCGCGCCCGTCAGTGTCCAGTGCGGCAAGCGCGGGGCGCGCAACTTCGTGGTCGGCCGCGACTCGTGCATTCTGCGTGGAGAGGCGGGAGGCGAGGGCGTGCAGGCAGGCAACAACGTTCGCGAGGTGCACCTCGCGCCTGCGCATGACGAGCAGTTGTCCACAGAGCTCGACGTCGATTCGCATGCGCTCGATGGGGAGGATGTGCGCGTCAGTAAAAGCGGATGCGTCGTCGAAACTGCGCCGTCGGTTAGTGCCCATGGCGAGCAAACGTTGGCGGTGTCGCCGCTCGTGGTCAGCGGCGTCGGCGATGAACGACTCTTCGTCATCTACTGGAGGTGTGGACGAGCCCGACAGACCAGCAAGAGGAAGTCTTTCCATCGATCCAGGGTGGTGCAGCATTCCTCTGGCACTTCGAGCGTCCGACCAGCTAATGATACGAGATTGGCTTTTCGTGTTTGGCCGTCTTTGATTGAACTCGGTAACCCGCCGATCGTAGTCCGACAGTTCGCTTGTGGAGCGCTCAGCAATAGATAACGAACCAACCCCAAGCATGAGGGGGTTAGGAGCGTCAGCTTCAGAGATCAAGGCGATGAGTATGGCAGTTTCGTAGGACCGATATAAGCATACCCACAGACCGGTGATTGTTGTCCGCTGCTGAGGACATCGTCGTCGGCAGGATCACTGCCATACTAGTTAGTAAATGTATAGCAATCATATATGAAAAGTGCAGCGAACCCTGACACAACGACCGAAGGCACGACCGACGATTGATTCGACCTGACAGGCGGGGGTCGAGGCGAATCCGGCGAGAACGCCTTCCCCGGAGTATTTAAATCCACGCTCAACTTCTTGCCTTTTCCTGCCTTTCCCAACCTGCAGCTATCGGTGAGCCATAATACTACGAAAGACATACGATAATGCTTACGCAGCCCAACTCTCGATCTTGCGTTGCATTCGGCCGGACCAGAGCCTTTCACCATCGTCTCCGAATCTGGCCAAGTTGCCCTCTTTATCCTTCTCTCGGTCTCTCTCGTCCTTTTCTCGGCCATCTTTCGATACGCCCTCCTTCTCGCCGACCCTGTCCCTGTCCCTCTCTTCGCGTTCGCCATCGCTCCACACTGTCTCCTTCTCCCTCCGCTTCTTTTCCGCGTACCCAGGACGCCCAGTCCAAAGATATCTTAAGCTAGGAGGCGCGTCCTTCGAGGTGACGGCACAGCGGGCGAAGGTTGCGAGGTCAGAGGTCACGCTGAGCGTGGTTGTGGTCAAACCGCCGCCATCGGTGACGTGCGTGCGCAAGTCCGTGGCTAGATCGTCGAGTTTGTTTTTGAGTACACGATGGACCTTGTACGACTCGCTCTGGCGGGCCTTATCGTAATGAGATTGGATTGTTTCGATGAGCTCCCTCGTAAGAAAAGTTGCCCCGGGACCGCCAGTGGGGCTAGCGATAGCCATGGAGGGACCCGACGCCGATGTCGGGTTCGCAAGAGGCACAGTGGGATGAGGCAAACTGTATGCGTGAGAATGGGGTTTGATAAGATGGATTACCGCCAACGCCTTCACGAAGCCATGAGGGTCCAAGAACGGGTCTTTCGGAACGATCTGGTCACAGGGCTCAGCGGACCACACGAGTTATAACGATATGTGACACACATAGCCTAGCGCATGCAATTTGCTACGCGTGCTCAGGATTAAACTGAACAGAGCAGCTATAACTGCCGGATCTGCGAACTTCTCTGTCGCCTAAAACATAGGCACAGAAGGTAAGTCATTGTATGCGTCCTAAAGTCGACAAACCTACCTCAAGCTGGAGATGATCCCCTAGCTGAGATAACCAAGTTTCAAGGCCTCTCCGTGTGACATCGCAAAGCAACCCGTTGCGCTCTTCCGTCGAAACGTCGAACATTCCGAAAATAGCCAACGATGCTTGAATCAGCTTCACAAGTTCTAGCACGGAAGCGTTGAACAGCTCGCAGGACCGTGCCGACGCCCTTTCGTTGACACGATACAGCGCAAAGAAGCGGTCCTTAGTTGCGTCACTAGATCATCGTTAGTCTCAACCTAACTTGCGGCCTATCTCATGCTTACCCAGGTTCTTCTAATGTCAAAGCACTGCGACCGCTCAATCCCATACGTAAGAGGTTGATGTTCGTGTATAATTGTTCGCGCACGTCAAGGAAATTACCGGAGGGAACATGCACGATTGTGTAATCTGATCGGAAATTGGCCAGGGATGTGACCATTAGAGTGCCTCTGTCTGTCTTTCACGGGAACGATCAACGTCTGAGTTGTTCAGTGAAGCAAAGATCACACCTCTTTTGGTCGCGCGCCGTCTTTACGAAGCTCGCGAACGGTATATTCCCACGCTATTTGTGCCTCGCTGGGTGATAGCAGCGTTTGTGGGCTCAATGCCGTGAGGGTGATCTACGACGCGTCACTACCAACTCCGAGACAGGGGTATACACAGACGGAAAGCGCTACCTTGTGCTTTGGATCTCCTGTGTAAACCGTCAACACGAGGACGGGGCGTTTGCGCTCGACTACCCTTTGTGAAGATATATCACCAGACAGGACACGGTACATGGGGTGATGACTGCGTACCACTTCTCTACGGCGTAAATCTGGAAACCCGCCAGCTCGAACTGCTCTTCGGCCACCTCGAACTTCTCCCCACCCGGTATCCACTCAGATGCACCCACTAACGTACGTTCTGGTGCATCTGGGAATAATGACACAGATCCCGCCCTCGACCGCCCGAGTTTGGATGGAGACGGCTTCGACGAAGAGGGCAGCCGCGGGGATGTCGGCCGCGGCTTATGTAGACGCACTGTGGGCACCAGAAGTCGTCTTGTAGTACTCGCGACATTTACCGACGAGACCTGAGGGGTATAGAAGGGGGTAGGGGGTAGGGAGAGTGTGTTCGTCGAGACGAAGGTATGAGCACGGGACGTTGTGGGGCGCCGAGGAGAAGGCGGTGAAGGAGGTGGTATAGTGGGCGACTTGGATCGAATAGGTGAGCTTGGCGGGTCAAGAGACAGCGAAGCCTTGCCCTTGGCGTTTGGACTGTAGGCAGCCATGGCGGACACTTGTGACTTCCGGTCGACCAGGTGAGCGTCCTTTTGGCTAAGGTGTGCGCAACATCGTCCAGACGCTGGTGCAGAATCTAGGGCCAGGAACGGAGCAGAGACGAGCGGCGCAGCGTAGACGTAGGGCCCACCGTTAGAGGGTCGGCGCAGCGGACGGCAAGGTCGAAGTGGGCTACGTCGAAGGCGTCGATGAAGGCCGCGAGCGCGATCGAGGAGTGCGACATTGGCAGTGCCAATCCATGCACTTACCCCAGACAGTGTTCCCACGCATGCTTCGACCCTGGCCAAGCCTCGTGCCTCGTGCGTCGCGCCCTCGCCTCTCTCCGCATGTCCCGCCCAGGGCTCAGCTCGCCATCTCCGTCGTCTTTGGCCTCCAACGCTGGCGGGGCACGTCGTGCGACCTTCTCCATCACCCGCACACGCCGCCTTCTCCTCTTACACGTCTTCTGTACGCGTGTGCGTTAACGCCCTGCGCGTAATTACCCAATGGCAAAGATAAAGAAGGCCAAATCCAAGAATCCCGAACCCCCTCCAACATCCCAACCAACGGCTGGGCCGGCTGGAGTGCCTTCTGTGGTGCCTGCCGTAGTCGCACTCCATCCGTCCGGACACGATGCACACGCCAAATCGTCGATCGCTCACGAGGCGAACTCGCACGGTGCGTCTTAACGCCTGCGTATAATATCGCGGTTCCGAAGCTCATGGCCTCGCTCCTCTCATGAATCATTTGCGACGCTTCCTTACCTCGCCTGTGCCGTCGCCAATATGGACTCGCTGCGTGGAAACCTCGTTCCGTTCCCCTCAGGTTGGGGTCCCTCGCTGCACGCGGATGAAAGCCACGAAGATGGCGAGGCCGATGGATGGGGCGGAGGCGCGTCTGCGTCCAACGACGGGTGGGGCACCCCTCATGCAACTCCTCAACAATCAGCTCTGGATGGCTGGGGCGCACCAGTTGCTGGCTGGGGTTCTCCTGCTGCCGGTGCTGCTTCTGGGGCCGCAGTCGACGCTTGGGGCGCGCCTTCGACTGCAAGTCATGACTGGGGTCAACCGCCGCCGGCGTCAGCAGCGGGCAGCAGCGGGGGGCTTGGTGTATATCGCCTCGCCAGGAGCCACGGCAGCGGTAGCGTAAAGAAAGGCGGTGCGCAACGTACGGTTCCAACGTCGGGCCAAGCGCCTGCTCCTACCTCCCTCCATCCGTCCGCAGCCGCTGCAATGTCTGTCCCTCCGAACTGGAGTGCTCCTTCTGCTGCAGGCTGGGATGCGTCCTCTGCTGCTTGGGGCCAGTCAGCAGCACCACGGCAATCACCTACCGCGAAACCAGCATGGGCAAACTGGGCAAACGAGGCCAAAATGGTCAGTGCATCGCCTACTGCGACCTTTCCTCGTTCCGTCGTCGTACGGAATGCTGCTTTCGGACGTCCGGCCGGCAATGTTTCGACTCTTTTAACTATCTTTCAGTTGCGCCAGTCCATCATACTGAAGTTCGTTTCCCGCAGTCTCCTCCACGACAGCAACATGCTGCATCCCACTCTAATGGTCAACAGCATATTGATTTGCAACAACTTCGTATCCAGCAAGAAGACATCTTACGTAGCATTCAGGAGAATCGCAACGGTGGTCAAGCGCAGTACGGCCACTCTCAGCAGTCTCGGTCGCATCAACCAACTTCAGCATGGCAACAGTGGGGAAGGGACGGCTGGGGAGGGGATCGCGCGTCGACAATCCCGGAAGAGGACGAGGATTACGAGGAGGAAGATGAGTGGGACGACGACGGCGACGATGGCTGGGGTCAGTATGGCGGCAACCAGCGGGTGCGATTCTCTTCAAACGTCTCTTATGCCAGTCAATCCCCCCGTTCTGTGTCGCGAACGACACATCCCGGACATGCTCCGCTACACCCAACGTCAGCATCAATGACCTCCCGTTCCACCGCCCGCACTACTCCAACCAATCCTCCCCTCTGGGTGCCTTCTCCAATTTCGTCTAGGACCATGAAAATGGCGGCTGGTACTATCCCTATGACCACCGCCACTGTCAAGACGACTGTTTTTGAGCTTGCGCC
Organism: Grammothele lineata; assembly: GCA_002150815.3. Taxonomy (NCBI): domain Eukaryota; kingdom Fungi; phylum Basidiomycota; class Agaricomycetes; order Polyporales; family Polyporaceae; genus Grammothele; species Grammothele lineata. The sequence goes on from NDFF03000018.1 coordinate 158,029, forward strand.
ACCAAGGAATGGTTTTGGAGAGAACGCTTTCGTCGAGTCTCACGGTGTGGCCCTCATACCAGCTGAACGTGCCCTTTACAACAGGGAACGTCCTGCGAAGGAACGATTCCGTTGGGGCTTTAACCCAGACAAAGATGCGCGTGTTGGGTCCTTGCTTCATTGGATCGCTGCTCTGTCCAATGGACTCGCAAATATTGGGGTGAGTTCTCATATACCTGTGCAATGTCTGCTTTCACCCATATCTCGCGCCCAAAGGTGCAGAAATTTATTGAGAGTGGAGAACGAGGCGCTCTATTTTCCAACGCCGATTTTCGCGCCCCGTCCACCGTAGGCGAGGCAACCCAACCTGCATTTGACTGGCTACCGCTCAGCGCGCTGCAGCTCACATGTGATTCCACCCTACAATCATCCGTTACGCTTTACGACCCGACCTTCGAAGTGGTGGTATTCGTCTTCCTGCTATCTCCTTCCGGGAATAGTATGGCGATTTGGAGACGGAAACTGAACGTTCCCGAGGCAATACGCGAGGCGCACCAAGACGGGATTCTCACCGTGAAAATGGGTCTCAGGAAAAGCTATCCTGTGTATGTCGACGAGTAAGTGTGCTATACTTTTAGTCGAGAATGCCAGGACTGACAACTCAGGGGCAGGCTACCGGTGACGTCCGAGGCGACGACACCGGCATCGACACTCATACAGAAGAAGAAAAAGGTTCGCTTTGCTTTCCTCCGAAGATTGTTCGGTGGCAAGAAAAAGACCGCTGCATGACCAGTCGTCTTCCTGTGTCCCTCTTGCGCCTCTGCGAACATGCTCTCGTGGTTATCTTGTACCCCCTTTATCGCGCTGTCCTCGCTCTGTATCGGCACTTTGATTATATTGCTGTATTTTTCGCTTATCTGCTCTCTTCATGCTGATCGCATCGTCGCCTTCCTCAGTCTATGATTACCCCTTGTATCACTAGTATTCCTCTTAGCGTGTTATGACGTACCGATGAATCTCCCATAACCTATAGTTCCCATAATCCATAATCCTCATAACCCATAGGATGTGGCCACAATTCGTAGATTTGGGCCGTTCCCGAAGGGTATGTGGGTCATGAGAAATTTGTCTGTATAACGTTACACTACTTTGCAGTGTGCACGTGCTTCACGATATTGGATGCACGTCATATATACATCCTCGCTTCCTATTATACTTACAGTAACATAAACGAATCATCCTCACGTTGTCACTCATCATCTGAATTTGCTGGTTTACCTTCATCTTGAGCGGCGTGCCTTCGCTGACGACAAGTACTTATCATCATGGCCTTTCCTCACGCCCCTGGCGACCCTGACGGCGCAACGATGGAAACATGGGCTCATCTGGCCGACCAGACTCACAATCGACATGCAGCTGCCGAAAAGGCACGCAGCCCGACGAAGACACTACTTACATTCGCGGCCGTGCTCGTGCCCCTCGCCCTTGCGCCCTATCTCCTCACTCGCCGACAGATTATCGGACTTACGCGCGAGTTCGAGGCCCTCCGTTCTGCGAACAGCGCCGTTGTCCGCGAAGTGCGCGCTGCGAGGATCGAGCTCGAGAACGGCCACACCGTCCTCAACGGTCGCATCTTCGAGAAACTCAAAGACATCCAGAAGGAACAGACAGACCAACGGGCATTGTTAGAGCGGGTGGGCACCGAGACCTCTGTACAGAAGGTCATGGGGGCTGTGAAAGATGCGCAACGCGCTGCAGGGGACGATGCCGCGAGGCTTATGAACACACTGGAGTCTGGAGCGGGAGAACGGCGGGAGGAGACCACCAGTAATAGGATATGGCGGGCGGAAACTACAGAGCTCGTACGGAGGCTACAAAGACAGAAGGATGAGAGGTGCGCATTCTCCGTGGATGATCTACCGTCAAGACAGGCCTTCACAATAGCGAAGTATGGTCGACAGGATGACCCCCGATGACATGAAGGCACTTGCACGAGCGCTAGCGGATGTCGCCGCCTTCATCGAAGAGGTCGAACTACGAGAAGGATGGACGCTGCGGTCAAATAATGGTCAAAGGGTTGCGAGGATGCGTGACTTGGGTAGAAGGTTGGAATTACTCGCGTCCTCTATGGTGAGCCCGTTGGCACGCTTCCTGCCATCCTCACATATAACAAAGCGGTAGGAAAATGACGTGAAGCATACATAGCAAAGGGTAACATGCCAGGTTATATCGCGTCGTTCGGGGAAGGCGAGTGGCGTGTTGTCCCTTGTAGTAGCTCGACATCATAAACCTGATACCAACATGGTTTTGCGAGAGTACCATTATACAGATATCCGACCTGGGTATCCTACACAGGTAGTCTAGTACTTTGTCTTCTCCTAGCATCTTCATCATGGGCCGATCAGCTCCCAAGACCGGCATACGCTGGAGAACTCGTGGACAGTACCGTAGCGTTTTTTCTGATTCGGAACGAGAAACTCCTCCATAAGATCCATGTCTACCCTTCCCCAGCCGGAGTAGTCGGCCTTCTGCATCTCCTTACATCGCCGGGAAAACGAGGCCAGGTGGTACGATAACACGGCTTCCCATTCGTACTGCGCGGCGATTTTCACGAGGTGGCTGCTATACCGGAAGAAGTGAAAGGGAAGCATGGGTGATTGTCCATTGGAAAGCCCGTAGATGCAGAGGACGGAAAAGTATGCATTCAGAGGAACGAGTAACGAATCCAGTGTCACGTATGTCTCCGTGGCAGAAGGAGAGGAATGAAGGGAAAAAGTGCTCTCGTCTATGTTGACTTCGACGAGGTTCCATGTCGACTCAAGGATACGGCGTGAGTCGAGTTTGTAGATCTCGGTACCCGAGAGCTCGTGACGGGTGATCGACAAGATGACCTCCTCATCCACATGTGGGAATAAGGAAGCGATGGCACGAGGGTCTTGGCCAGGGGAGTAGATGGAACCCATAGCTTAACGATGTGTACTGCTTCGATAGTCAGCGTCGGTTCAATGAGGACGGTAAATCGAATCCTAAGCGAGACATACCAGAACACGTTGTTAATGAGGAACACGGCCGTGGGGAGGAATGTAATGCTAACAGGCGGCGGGGTGGTGGAGGAATGTGGACGGCATGCAAGAATGCAGGCAAACACAAGAGAAGATCAAAGCAGGCGGGTGTGCCATTGAATTGACAGGCCCACAGCCTCGCTTTCAAAGCCCACCAAAGAGAAGAGGCTACCCGGCCCCACAGACGCCAGTTTTTCAACAAAGGTTTATAGAGGCCATCGAGCCGGCCAGAGCACGAGAAGATGAGCGAAGTTGTGGCGGACAAGCGGCTCGTAGCACTCGCTAAATACGCCAGGTATCGCCAGGCATCGCCTCGAACGGCGAGAGGGCCTATTTCCATATAAAGAATAAGTTGCTCCCGGAAGAAGCACGTGAAGAGTGGCTGGAGGAACTAGATAGTTCATCGCACTTTGTCCCACGGTCTCTATTCCTCGTCCCAAGCGCGGCACGCCCGTATCCTACGACACTCCTCAAGGTGAATACCCTGTGCTATCTTGTTGTGGCCCCCGCCGTACCCGTTTGGAGCCTGCGATTATGCTTCTGTGCAGTTTCCCAGCTCCCGGCGTTTCCGTTGCCTCCAGAATCATGCAGGAGCCATGACTAACTCCGTCCTTTTTCTGTAGACCTTCACACGACAAAATGCCCGGCAAGGTCAAGGCGTACGAGCTCCAGTCTAAGTGCGTACACTCGGCCTTGTTCACATTTCAACTCCTCATGATGATTACTCTAGGAACAAGAACGACTTGTCGAAGCAGCTTACGGAGCTCAAGAATGAGCTCCTGACGCTCCGGGTACAGAAGATTGCAGGTGGCTCGGCGGCGAAGCTCACCAAAATGTACGTTGTTCTCAAATTGTGCACTCTCTATCCCCTCACGGGATATGATACTAGTAACACCGTCCGCAAGTCGATCGCACGGGTGTTAACCGTCATGAACCAAAAGCAGAGGCAGAATCTCCGCGAGTTCTACAAGAACAAGAAGTATCTCCCTCTTGATCTTCGTGCGAAGAAGACCCGTGCAATTCGGAGACGTCTGACCAAGGTATGTACCGCGTAGCGTATCCGGGATGATAGGGAGGAATTGATGTTTGACATCGTTCAGCACGAAGCGTCATTGAAGACGGAGAAGCAGCACAAGAAGGATGTCCACTTCCCGCTCCGCAAGTACGCCGTGAAGGCATGAACGCGGATGCTGTCGGATCGAGGGATTGTCTGTCTACCGTCGTTTGAGTCCGTTCATTTCTACCTGTATGCTACACGCTGTCACCACCAACCCAATATGCCATGTCTTCCATGCGCAACTGCGAAACACTGTGTCACACCAAGCGGCTGGGTTGTTTTGGATGCCCAAATGTTAATGTCGGTACTCTCCAGCAACGTCGACCGGGTGGTACCTGGGACACTTCGTGTACCAGGCAATTGGCGGCTGATATCGTAGAGACTCGTGGAATAATGAATTACAGAGAACGCGTCTGGACGACTGCGTTTGTGTTAGTGCATGTTATCGTTCGCGGAGAGGAGATGGTTTAATTGCGCAATATAATGTACGAGAGAAATTGGACCGTGAAACTTGGACTGAACCGCCAGCCACAAAATCGAGTGCCCCACTCTGAATACCGGTGAGCGCTCGTCGTCCGGGGCCGGTGCGGCCTGCCGGACCCGATGGCCTGACTTCAATCATTTGTAGAGCCACGGCTACTCCCTTTCTTGAGTTCCCTCCTCCACTTGAGTCTTCCTCGCTCTTTCCTTCGAGACTTGGTATATCGTCCCCGGAAAAAGGATAAAATCATTCGTAGCGATTGCAATGGCCCCCAAAAACAAGGGAAAGAAAGGAAAGAAGCAAGACGACGATGACTTCTGGTACGTGCATATATAGCTGACCTCTCGGCTCTGCTGCGTTGTGTTCATTCATCTGCATAACGATGTAGGGAAAAGGCTGGCACGTCTGTTGCAGGCAACAATGCTGATGCTCCCGCCGACGCTAGCAACGCATCAGATGACGAATCCAAGTCAAAGGGGAAAGGGAAGGGCGGTGTTTCTGTTTTCGCCGCGTTGGGCATGGAGGACGGCGGAGCGAACGATGAAGAAGAGGAAGACTTTGGTGGCTTGATGGTGCGCTGGCGCTGTCTGTGCTGGAATTGGGCCAGTTGTCGTCTGACTACCATCCGATTTACGTACGATAGTCAGCCATCAAGGCGTCTTCGCAGAAACATAAGAAGGATAAGAAGAAGGATAAGAAGAAAGATGCTGTTACACATGACGATGCGTCGGTATCGTTCGTAGATGGACCGGCGCCCGGTGAAGGCTCAGACGGTGAGGCCGCGACAGTTAAGGGTGATATCAGTGCGCCGAAGTCGGCAGTGCAAATGACGGCGGATGAGCTCGCGGATGAAGAGTGGGGTCCGGTCAAAGGAAAAGGCAAGAAAGAAAAGAAGGGCAAGAAGAAGAGCAAGGCTCGGGACGACGAGGACGACGAGGAAGAGAACCCGGGTGAGACAAGTAGCTTCCTGTCCTTTCAGAGGACGCTCATGCCTTAGCAGCCGTAACACCAGCAGCGCCAACGGCGGCTTCACCCTCGCCTGCGCCCGCGGCGAAAGATGAAGAAGAAGCTGATGACGCAGGCCCGAAAATCTTGTCCAAGAAGGAGAAGGAAAAGCTCAAGAAGGAGCGAGAAAAGGTACATTGTGGGGCATCTATCTGTTCTCCTCGTCTGACGCGTAGTACTACAGGCCAAGAAGAAAGCTCAAGCCGCTGCAAAGAAGGCGGCGCAAGGCGATGGCGACGAGGATGCAGCACCTGTACTCCAGGTCCCCGCATCGGTACCAACGGCTGCGCCAGCCGATGGCGATGGCGAAGATGACGAGGAAGGCGACGTTGCTGCAGGCGGCGGCGGCGACAAGAAGAAAAAGAAAAAGAAGAAGGCGAAGAAGGATGAAGAGCCTGCACCCGCACCCGCGAAGAAGAAGACCGGCGGCGGCATCAGTGCGCTCAAGGCGATGATGGAGGAGAAGAAGAGGATAGAGGAGGAAGCACGCAAGCGGGAAGAGGAGGAGCGGAAACGCATTGAGGAAGAAGAGAGGAAGGCGGAGGAGGAGGCACGTCGGAAAGAGGAAGAAAAGCAGAGGAAAAAGGAGAAGGAGAAGGTATGTTGTGGCTGTTGACCGCAATCGGCGACCATGTGCCTGTGATAGCTAACCGTTCGCGTCCAGGCGAAGCGTGAACTGGCGAAGAAGGAAGGCCGTCTGCTCACGAAGAGGCAGAAGGAGGAGCAGCGTGCGGCCGAGCTGCGTAAACAAGCTCTACTCGCGTCTGGCGTCCAGATTGAGGGTTTGCAGCAGTCCGGTGGTCAGGCACCGAAGCGTGTCGTCTATGACAACCGCAAGAAGAAGAAAGGGCCTGCGAGCGCAGCGGGGAGCAGCCATCCTGGTACACGCAACCCATCCCCGGTCCGTTCGGAGAAGCAAGCAACACCCGAGCCTGAACCAGCTCTTTCACCCGCGCCTGTCGTTCCTAGTCCAGCGCCAGAGGAGGATGACGATGTCAAGGACGACTGGGAGGCTAGTAGCGATGAAGAGAAGAAAGAAGGCGTGAAAGACTCGTGGGATCAGGATAGCGAGGAGGAAGAGAGGTCTGAGCACGAGCCGACCGCCGCTTTGAAAGCTGCTGCGTCTAACGGCTCCGCCAAACAAGCGACCCTCACGAAGGACACTCCAGTCAAGGCAAGGCCTGCAGTGGCGGCGAAGGCTGCACCCAGGAAGCCGGCGAATGCGGGTGCAAAAGCAGCCGCCAAGGAGGAAACATCTTCGGAAGAGGAATCGTCGGACGAGGAGGACTCGGATGACGATGATTCTTCTGAGGAGGACAGCTCGTCTGAGGATGAGGGTGTCACTCAGGCGCAGCGTATGGCAGCACAGCGCAAGGCTGAAGCCGCAGCACGGCGGCAGAAAGCTCACGAGGAGGCCCTCGCGGCGCGTAGCAAGGACAACCTCCGTAGCCCCATTTGTTGTATCCTAGGCCACGTCGATACCGGTAAGACCAAGCTACTCGACAAGGTGAACTCTACTTCAACTATGTTCTACGTCGAGTTCGTGCTAACGTTGCGGTTCAGATTCGCCAAACGAACGTGCAAGAAGGTGAAGCGGGTGGTATCACACAGCAAATCGGCGCGACTTACTTCCCGGAGGAGGCCATCAAGATGAAGACAGCCGTCATGAACAAGGACGGCAAGCAAGAATACAAGATCCCTGGTCTCTTGATCATCGACACGCCCGGACACGAGTCTTTCACGAATTTGCGTTCCCGCGGAAGTTCCCTGTGCAACATTGCTATCCTCGTTGTAGACATCATGGTATATTCTCTTTTGTGGCGCTTACGGACCACTTCTGACACCGTTGTAACAGCACGGTTTGGAGCAGCAGACGCTGGAGTCTCTGCGCCTCCTCAGGGATCGTAAGACACCGTTCATTGTTGCACTCAACAAGATTGATCGTATCTACGGCTGGGAACCTACACCGGATAACGACTTCCGCAGCTCGCTTGAGAAGCAGAAGCGACCGGTGCAGCGACAGTTCGAGGATATGACCAAGAAGATCACCCTCGCATTTGCCGAGCAAGGACTCAACGCTGTGCTCTACTACGAGAACAAGAACTTTGCGCGGAATGTCTCGATCGTGCCCACTTCGGCGGTCACCGGCGAAGGTGTGCCGGACATGATCATGCTTCTCGTCAACCTCACGCAGCAGCGCATGAGCGATCGGCTCATGTACCTATCCGAGCTGGAGTGTACGGTTCTCGAAGTCAAGGTAATCGAAGGTCTTGGTACAACAATCGATGTGGTCCTCTCCAACGGAATTCTGCACGAAGGTGACAAGATTATTGTTTGCGGTCTCAACGGCCCCATTGTCACTCAAGTCCGTGCGTTGCTGACGCCCCAGCCCTTGCGTGAGCTTCGTATCAAGGTAACTCTTCCGAACATGAGGGATCTGTATCTTCCACTAATATACCATGCCGTAGTCACAATATGTGCATCATAAAGAGGTCAAGGCAGCACTCGGTGTGAAGATTGTCGCGCCCGACCTCGAGAAGGCAATTGCGGGTTCACGCCTCCTGGTATGCGGTCCGGACGACGACGAAGACGACCTGATGGATGAGGTCATGTCCGACCTGACGACACTTCTGAACTCCATCGATAAGTCCGGACGAGGCGTGTGCGTGCAGGCGAGCACGCTGGGTTCTCTTGAGGCGTTGCTGGACTTCTTAAAGTCGAGCAAGATTCCGGTGTCAGGCATCAACATTGGGCCAGTACACAAGAAGGATATCATGCGCGCGGCAACGATGTTAGAGAAGGCGAAGGAATTAGCGTGCATCCTCTGCTTTGACGTCAGCGTGGACAAAGACGCGGAGCGGCTGGCGGAGGAGATGGGCATCCGCCTCTTCAAGGGTGCGTTTGTTTCGTTCCGTGTTCTGTGTAAGATATTGTACTGACAAGTGGACAGCGGATATTATTTACCATCTCTTTGATGCATTCACGGCGTATAACGCGGAGATCATGGAGGCGAAACGGAAGGATGCTGCACCTCAGGCTGTTTGGCCGTGCCGTTTGAAAACCATCGCGGCGTTCGCGAAACGTGACCCTATCATTCTCGGCGTGGACATCCTCGACGGTACACTGCGCGTGGGCACGCCACTATGTGTCGTTAAGGTCGACCCTGTCACGCAGAAGAAGGAAATCATCGACCTCGGCAAAGTGTAAGTGCATCGTGGTCGTTGACTATGTAGGGTAGGTCTAACTTGGACGTCCTCAGCACGTCGTTGGAGATCAACCATAAATCATTCGATGTCAGTACACCTTCTTTATCTAAGCCATAAAACATATCACGACCTTGATGTCAGATTGTCAAGAAATCGCAAGCTGGAGGTGGTGTGGCTGTCAAGATTGAGCACGCCGTGTACCAGTCCGCGAAGATGTTCGGTCGCCACTTTGATGAGAAGGACGAACTTTACTCGCACATTACGCGCGCCAGTATTGACGTTCTCAAAGCAAGTTCTACGGTCTTTTTACACTGCTACTGGGTCTCAACTGAGCGATCTGTATACAGGCTTCTTTCAAGGCGGATGTTTCGAACGAAGAATGGTTGCTCATCAAGGCGCTCAAGCCTGTGAGTGTTCTCGGGCTTCTTTGGCTAGATGGTCATCGCCTGACCATGTTCCTGCCATGCAGCGCTTGAACATCCCGTGAACAAGCGACAAGCGCGCCGTTTGGATTGCTGTACGACAACTGTGTATGAGGAGAACCATCTGTATCGTTGGCCACTGCATAGCGCGAGTCACTCGAGTGTGGGAAGGCGTTACGTAACACGCTGTATTTATACGCATTCATCGACCGATTGTATCCGTCCGCTCTCAGCCGTTCTCCCGAGTCCGACTGTTTTCTCGACTCGTGCTTCTGCCCCCGTGCTCGCCATGCCGTCACAGGAAATCTCGACAAACATCCCGACGACCGTACCCGATGCGGAACAGACGTCGGTCATGGACGAAGACGAGCTCAAGCTGGTGATTACCTCCTGACGGAGGCGCACCCGGGTCCAACTGTGCAGGAATGGGCATACACGCTGAGAGCTAGGCTTACCTCCGGTAACGTCCTCTTATAGTGGTGAACTGGTGTGGCTACGGGTATCTTTGCCTGGGATCCCGTCGTCTCCATGCTGCTGCCCGCGGGTTTTAGCCGCTCGCCGGCGCAGGACGACGGGGGAACAGGGAAGGTTGAGATAACACCGTTCGAACCTGATCAGCGCTCAGACCTGCGTAGGGAAGCCCCCAGTGTCGCCTCTTGCTTCGTCCTCCGGGATCGGCCCGGAGGACACAGGCAATTATACTGACCCGTTTTGCCTTTTCATGCATCCAGCAAAAGCTCGGATACAAGCAGGTAGGGAGGTTTATTACGCATTGTCACCCATCGCGGAGCTTGATCGTCTCCTGCACATATAGCAACTGCACAGAAGTTGGCATTTTGTGGAAAGCTTTGCGGCCAGCTTTGTGGCCATGAACTTCATTGGCGGCGTCCGGTAGCTACTGTCTACACTCCTTATATGCCGCCTATTACCTCATGAGAGATTCTTAGTTCCGGTTTCTTCCTGGGATTGCTCGCTGGTGGTCCTGCGGCTATATGGTAGGTTCCTACGTTCTAATAAGGACTATCCAATTAACCACTATATATAGGTCGTCGTACATCATCTCGATGATCTTCATGTTCATTACTGCCGCGGTCCTGGCAGAAATCTGCTCTGCCCTCCCTCTGAGCGGCTCCATCTACATCTGGACGGCTGAAAGCGCAGGCCCCAAATACGCAAGGTTCTTCGGCTTCATCGTTGCTTGGTGGTCCTGTACCGCTTGGATGACTTTCGCGGCAGGCAACTGCCAGGTTTGTGCCTCTAATTTCCATCACTGTGGAGTCTCACTCCGCCGCTTCTCTCCAGACCACGGCCAACTATATCGTCTCTCAGTTGGCTGTGTGGGAAATTGACTTCCCCGGAGGGGTTGGAAATGACAACATTAAATGGCGTGCGCTCATCTGGGCCGTCTCTGAAGGCATACTAGTGGTTGCCATTGCCATCAATTACCTCCCTCCGAAGTGGTACTCAGCGGTCTTCCGTCTTTCGATTGCAATTTACGCAATCGACTTCTTGCTTTGCGTAATCTGGCTGCCGATAGGTGTTTCGAGGACCTACGGGTTCCGTTCTGCTAAGGAGGTATTCACGATGACCTGTGAGTTACACGAAGATCGCTCCAGGACGATTGGTACTGATCTGCACGCGTAGATAATGGTACTGGTGCTCCTGCAGGATGGAATTGGGTCCTCTCTTTGTACGTTATCTGCATCATTTTGATCTTTACGTGTTGACCCCCGTCATTAGTTTGTTCACCGCGGGAACAATGATCGGTTTCGACGCGTCTGGTCACATAGCTGAAGAGACAAAGAATGCCAGGTGAACTATCTCCATTCTATCCGCTACGGTCGACTGACGTTTTCTCTAAGCGTTGTTGCGGGACGCGGTATCATTTCTAGCGTGGTCGCTACTGGCGTACTTGGGTTCGCTACGACTATCCTCTTTCTGTTTTGTACGCCCGATCTCGACACTTTATTCGCCTTGGACGCCCCCCAGCCATTTGTACAGATATATGCGCTTGCCTTGGGAAAGGGTGGTAGTGTCGTTATGACAGTTATCGCCTCCGTTGGGTTGATTCTCGTGCGTACTTGGCTTGTTGCGCATAGCTTGCTCTGCTCATATCCACGCCCTTCAGAGCACGAGTGTCGCAATCGTTGCAGCCTCCCGGCTCATCTTCGCCGTTGCTCGAGACGGTGTCCTGCCGCTTTCGTCCTGGATCGGCCGCGTCGACAACGCACGCCAGCCGCGAAACGCCGTTACGGTTATGTTTGTCTTCGGGGCTGCACTCCTCTGCACGATCCTCCCCAGCCAAGTCGCGTTTACGTCCTTGATCTCTGCCGGCGGTATCCCGACCACCGCCGCGTACGGCCTCGTCGCCCTCCTCCGGCTCATGCTCACCCCGGACGACTTTCATGGCTCGCATTTCTACTTGGGAAGCTGGCGCAAAGCATTCTACCTCGCAGCTGTGCTCTTTAACGCGCTGATTTTCGCGGTACGTGGTCATGTTCTGCTTCGGACTCAAATTAGTCCTTGGCTGACGGCGGCTGACAGGTTCAAATTTCGCCATTCTTTTTCCCGACCGACGCCTCGACGTTCAACTTCGTGAGTAACTGATAGTAGCAGAGAAATTAGGTCTGCTGATGATGTGAACCTAGGCTTGTGTTATTCTGGGAGCCGTCACCATCTTCGGTATTGCTAGCTGGTACTTCATCCCGGAAGACAAGTGGCTTCGTCGTGAACAGGTGTTGCGCCAGATGCAGGTTGCGGACGAACCTGTTGGGGAGGAGTCGTATGGATCAGCCTCTGTTCCTGGTACTGTCGATAAGCGCGTCGATTAAACGGCAGCAAAGTTGCACGGGAGTTCTCGAACTGATGTCACCAGCAAGGGATCGTAGAATAATGGTGTTACTTTACTTCGACTTGAAAAATGCGATCCAAACCAATGCCGACGGATCTACGCGAGGCGTGCATTTCACCACATTGATGAGCAATTGGGACAAAAGATGCAAAGAATTTATGGGGTTTGAGGAGATTTTGCGAGTCAGCAGTACAAGAAGCTACAAACGGCAGGTACGGAATCATGCAGCATAAACTCTTCGCCGGATTCATGGTCCTGTAGGTGCTCGCCCGCCTTTCTTCTCCACGCGCCATTCCTTGAAGATCCCATCGAGGCTCTTGTAGATGAGATGTGAAGGCAGGCTGCGTATGATCTCCCCTACGCGTTCCTCAACCTCGCCCTTACCCTTGTCGCCAGCGGCCTGTCTCGCGTACTCGGCCGCGAGGCGGAAAATGGCGAGCACAGCGAGTGAGACGTGTGTCTGCTGTGCGCTATGTGCCGAGCCGGGCTCAAGCGCGGTTAACAACGGGCCGGAGACGGATGGCGGCGCGAGCGGCGCATTCTGCGTGAACGTCGAGCGCTCGCCGCGGACGAGCCGAAGGAGGATTTCCAGGATGTTGTCCGTCTCGACCATATGTGTACGCAGGAAGCGCTGCCGCTCAGTCGGCTGGCCGACGTTTGAGTTGGTCGCCCATGATTCGAGGACGGTGAAGATGGTTGGTGCCTCGATGTCACTACGGTCAGCGTATGAGCAAAGCCTAAGAGGGATGATAGCATACCGGGTCAGGATCGATGACTTCAACTCTCCTTTCCCAACCATCAGCGGCATCGCCAGCAACCCAGAACATGCGGCCGAACATGCTACGAAGCCACTCTTGAACATCGCCGGTCTTGACCCAGCGAGGTTCTGACAGGGGCTTCTCTTTATCAAGATAGAGGACGAGTGTTACCTCCGATGGGACACTTGCTTTCCAGAGAGGAGGGACCGTAGAATCGCCTTCCAGCTCTTCCGACAATTCCAACGCAATGTAGGTGCTTTCCTCGGAACAACCTTCCATCTACGCATAAGAGAATGAGTGGACAGATCCGATGCCCATGGGATTTTTATGTACGCACTGCGATGCCTCTGTAACCGCCGCGCTCGTCAGCCGATAGGGAGATGGTGACTTCGATACGTCCTTCGCTCCTAAAAACCTTCAGCGTTGGGACAGCTTCTGCATCGATGACAAGTCTTCTTGTCGCGCCTGCATATGATATCGATAGTCGATTTGCAGACGGGACCTTCTCTCCGAGGAGATTCGCGGTAGCGGTGGCTTCGACAGCGGAGGATGGCTCGTCATACTGTGTCGCTGGCTGAGTAGCCTCGTAATCGTGTTCTTGGATAGGCTCGCCATCGATGACTGTGGATGCGTAGGGAGAATCCTCGGCGCGCTCCTGGTTCATGTCTGGAACAGTCGACGCAAGGGAGTCTGTGGCCTGAAGGGGCCTGCGAGAAGCTGCGGAAGGGATTTCGGGATCGGGAGCGGCGTGTTGCACGCCATGTGAGGCATCAGCGGACGCTGCGTATGAACCATCCGCTGAAGGAATAGTCACTTGGGAAGCATGAGGAAGGGTAGTAGAGACGTTTTCCTGAGCAATATCGTTCGGGTTCCCCTGAGAAACGACCGGGACAGCGCTGCCTTCAGAAGACTCCTGAGAGCCCGAGGGCGGGTTGGCAAGGCCGTGGCCATTGACCAGAGGATGGGAATGTTCGGCGGAATCATGGGGTCCGTCAGCATGCAATATCTGGTAATGCTCGTCCTCTGGGCCCACTTCAGAGCCCTGCGCATCCTCGTCGCCCATTGCAGCGTCACCATCGTGCCCATCTCCTTGCCCATACTCATTCCCTTCAAACGATAAAAGAGCCATGTCAGTGGTGCGAACGAGGATGTGTGGACGGAATCCATCCACACGCGCGCAATCTCAGTGATGGACGGACGCTTACCATAATCCCCTTCGCCATCATCCCCATGTTCCAAGAAGTGCTCGACTTCGCTGACGTGCAGGTTTTCCCTGCCATCGCCGTCCTCTTCGCCAATGGCAGCCATCAACCAATCACCCTCGCTCGTAGTCTCGGCGACGCTAGGGGCAACGCTGTCTCGACCCGTTCCATCATAATCCGTGCCATCCATCCCAGGGGGAGGCGGGGGGGCGCCCCGACCTTCCTCGTAGTCCCCATCATCATCTTCCAGCTTCTTGCGCTTCCCCTTGCGCGCGTTCGGCTGCGCCGCGGCATAGCTCGCCTGAGAAATGGGATGCGCGTCATCGGGAGTCACTGGAGTGTGGAAGTACATCCGGACCCGCGACGGAGGCGGGGGGATGAGCGCCTCAAGCTCCGCCTTCACAGCAGATGCGTCAGGAGCAACAACAGTAGCGGTGACCACAGCGTCCGCCCCAGAGCTGGCACCCTCCGCACTAGCGGCAGTGGCCCCATCTGCTGGCGCGGCGATAGCTGGCGTTTCGAGAACAGCAGCGGATTTGACCTCTTCCTTCACCGCCGAGCCAACGGCACTAGGGACAGAACCCCAGACCCAGTTGAGCTCGGGAAGCTTGAGCCCAACAATCTTAAAGTCTGTGAGCGTCCGCTTGTTCTCGTCCCTCTTACCACTCGAGAAACTCCCAGACCCCGTGCTGATGTTGTCGCGGCCGCTGACAGAGCCACCATCGTGCCGCCCTCCACGATTCGAATACTGGTAGCCTTGCCCGCGGCCACGGTAGGACTGGTGATTCTGCCCCTGATGGTGAGGGTAATAACCATTCTGCTGCTGATAATGCGGCTGGTGCTGCTGTTGTTGCCCATGCGAGTAACCTTGGTTAGTGAAGGAACCACCACGCCGGCTGTCCCGAGGCTGGAAACCGCGGTTGGAGCTCTGGCCACGGAAACTGCCGCCATTTGGATTGCCACCACGCCCGCCCATGTTGTTGTAGCTTCCGCCACCCCGTCCACGGTTCATTCCACGGTTCATCATCGATCCTCCCCGGCCGCGATTCATCATGCTACCACCCCTGACGTTATTGCTGAAACCGCCACGGCTGCCCTGCTGTGGCGCACCACCTCTGTTGACAAACTGCCCCGGAGGTGGTCCTTGATTGAACCCGCCTTGTTGTTGCATGGGAGGTGGCTGGAATTGGGGTTGCACAGGAGGCGGTCCGCGGTGCTGGTTAGGGCCATCGAAGCGTTGGCGTTTTGCAGGTGGAAATTGTTGGGGGGAGCTATGATGCGGATTGGGGGGGCGATTTGGTCGATGTTGTTGCTGCTGCTGGGGAAAGAACTGTTGAGGCTGCTGAAACGGTTGCGGGGGCGCGGGCTGGTAAGGGACTGGAGGTACTACCTGTGGCGCGGCCTGAGTCACGGGTTGGGGAGCGTAGGGCTGCTGATACGCCGCTGCCTGGGGCTGGTACGGACTATACTGCGCCTGCTGCTGAGGAGGAGGCTGAGTGACAGGGGCTGGAGGTTGGTAGTGCTGTTGCTGCTGTTGTGCAGGGGGCCTCTGCTGCTGCCAGTTCGGTCCGTAGCCATAATTAGCGTACAGTTGGGCTTGATCAGCTGGGCGGACGGCAGCTGCTGCCTGAGGCGTTTGTGACGCGTTCCACTGTGCAGCATAAGCGTTGGCGGTTCCTGCGTGCTGGGCTTGTTGAGCGGCGGCGGCAGCAGCCCAATACGCCGAGTAATCCGGTTGCGTAGGTTGAGGAGGAGGCGGACCGGGGGGAAGAGGGGGTTGCTGAGCGGCGTAGGCAGCTGTCGCGAAAGGGTTCTTGTTCATGGCGAAAGTTGCTAGGTTGGTCTAGGTAGCGATATTGACGAGATAAGTGACAGCAGAGTACGAAATACGTCCGGCTAATACGAGGGAATACACTAGAAGCGTTTTTTGTCGGGCGCGGTGGACGTTGGAGGAGACGAAGCACGACGAGGACGCCCCGACGGACGTGACCCGTCACGTCTCCCCTGAGTCAAAATAACGCCGGAAGATCTCCGCGTAAATAAGGCTTGCTCCTCCATTTGCTTGCGGGCTACCACCGACACAACCGAACCTCGTGGAGGGCATGCAGCCATGAACAGTACGAACGCGGACACCGCAGAAAGCAAAGAAGGATCGGCACATATACTACGACAAACGAGTACAGAGTCGGAACCAAAGGCAAGGACAAGTTGCATGCACTCAAGACTCTCACGAGTCATCCGCGCCTTCAACTTTCTTTTTCTTCTTTTTCGACTTCTCCTCAATCCCACCCATATTTTCTGACTCCCTGACATGCTTACGTTTGCGCTTTTCCTCAAGGGTAGGTGCAGCCTGCTCTTCGGGCGCAATGAACGCTTCTGCACGTTTTGCCCGTCGTTTTGCAGTAACCTCTTCTTGCTAAAACAGCTCATCAGCCCGCGATTGTAATTCCCACAGAATGATAGTGAGTACCTTCTCCTTTCGCTTCTTCGCCTCTCGGGCATCCTTCTCGTGCGCCTTGAGGAAGTACTCTCCTGACTCCAATTGGAGATCCACCTGCTCTGGATAGTTACTATCTGTTGGTCTTATTCGCTGTCCATGTACTAACCTTCCGAGGGAGCTGCGGCGGGGGGAACGGCGTGTACACTTTCTTTTCCTTCTCCTTCTTGGCCTCCCGGAGAGGAGGCAGCCCAGCGGCTTGCCGTGCCTCGCTCTTTTCCTGCAGCTTTTCGTTCTTCCGCGCCGTCTTCTCCGAGGTCTTGAGATGCCGCTTGCGGAACTTGGGCAAGAAGCGGTCCCAAGATTCCGCTGCGAGTTGAGGGTCTTTCGCCAGCTCGCGCTTGATCATAAGTTCCTACCCATCCAATAAAGGATCTACTCTGCGCAAGTTAAGGAAGCTTTGAACGCACCTTGATCCGGTATATGGGATGAATATTCTTCATGCAATCCAGCACGATTCTCCTAACTTCCTTCAAGCCCTTGAACGGGCCCATGACGCTAACGGTGTTGCCTTGAACCAACACATAGCATTGCGTGAGTAGCTCAATGGCCTAACAGCAGGTGAGCGAGAGAGTGGACGTGATGTTTCACCAAGACATGCCTTGAGGGTACTCCCGTCTGGCCCAATAATCCTCTGCCGCCGCTTCACAAAACGCTCCTTATTCCTCACGACGTTTCCGATCTTGATGATATCGCATGCAACATCGTCATTTAAAATCTTCACAGCTTGGCTCACCGCCACTCCTCTAGCAAGTAGTTTGATCATGTCTCGTGCCTTCAGGATAATATACGGATCATAAGTCTTTCGCGTGGTCCTGACCGACATAGAGCCGTGAATCAGGTCTAAGGTGCACGCAACGCCCTGTACTGACCCGTCAAACCAGCAAGAAAATAGCCCAATAGAGTAAGACACACGTGTGGATCAAATGCTTGCGTGACTGCACCCCAGACTTCGCGCAGGTACTTTTCGCGATACTTGGGGAACAGGGTGGCAAAGGAAGATTCCTCGGTAAACGCTCCACCCTTGTTGTCCGTTGGCTGGAACGGGTCGATCTTCCACTATGCATGATATGCATAACGTTATGTAAATGTACCTATGAGGGGAATGAAAAACTTACGCTTGAGGGGCATGTTATGAGTTGCGCAGTGCGTACATCAAAGAACGAGAGCTTACTGATCAATGTCGTCTGTGTCCCAAGCTGCCCGAACAATTTAGTCTAGAATCAGTGTGAATATAGCCGCAAACGCACGCTTCTCTTTCCTATGCCTCTTATTTTTGTTGGTGACTAGCCCTGCTTCTGACTCCTCGGCCATACTGAGACTTGCTGAGCTGCAGTGTAAATCAAGGCGCAGAAAATTGCGTGGTTAGAACCAACCGACGCAATCACACAGAACGAAGTGAGAAGAAGGAATGCAAGAAGGAAAAGACTGGAAAACCGGCCCACCAACGGAGACGCTCACAAAGACGCCCGTCACTATTTGTACCCCTGAGCTCAAAGCAATTGGCTGTACTCGGATAAAGGCAATAAACGCGAAACCACCTCTCACGTGTACCACTCCAACATGGATCTCTCCTCCGAATACTTCACCGCTAAGCAAACGACTCTTCCTTATGACAACGTTCTAGAGACAGAGGAGGTCTCTAATCCTCTACCAGAAGTTGTCGCAAACGGCAGTTCTTTGGCCAGCCGCATTGGCAGCACTAAAGTCTACCTCCTCTCCGATGCGTCCAAGTCGAGAGGCGGAAAGGTGCGCTGGCAGCATGTATACGTAGGGTAAGACGAGGGGCCTAATGCGGGAGCTATCAATATCCGCCTTGTTCGCCATTTACTCCGGGATTCGTCTGTTCAATCGGTCAATCCACGTCATAAGCGTAAACGCAATGACGAGGACACACCTGACGACGTCGATATGGAAGAAGACGGTTAGTATCACTTTCTTGATGGAAAAGGTAATGTTTATGCTTATACCGGTTTCCTTCAGGTAGCTCGACGAATCGTGACAATGCAATCCTCATTCAAGGCACCCCCATCTCTCATCTCCCCACATCTAACATATTCGCCTACGTGACCCATTTCGACGCCCACCTCCTGGGCCTTGAATGGATAGACGACACGACTTGTGTTCTCATCTTCGAGTCCAAGGCCGATGCCCGGAGCGCGTTCCGCGCCCTTCAAAAGTCCTTCACCGAGTCGCCCTCTCTCGAGGACGGCACCGTTACCGCAAAGCCCATCCCAATGCCCGTATGGCCGGCGGAACACCGCATCAGTGCGACGCTCGGACAGGGCGAAGGGCTGAAGGGTATCCTGCGTATGCGCTGGGCGCGCCTCGAGGACGTCAAGAAGCCCCGCGCGCGCGAACAAAGCGAGTTCTACAAGAAGTACGGCGAGCAGGCTGGGAAGACTTTCGAGGATGGCCCGCCGCTCGCGAAGAAACGACGCCCTGAACATCGGTCGGTGGGCGACACAGAGGAGAGAGCGAAGCTAGATGCGGAGCTGGACAAGTTCCTTGCAGGAGACGACGACGTCCCATCCCCTCCCTCGAACGTGCATTCCGATCGCCCCCAGAAGGACGGGAAGTCACTCTTGGAGCGGACGTCGGCGATACGCGCACATCCAAACGGGTCGGAAAGCTGGGAAGAGTCGCAGGTCAGGTCACGGACATGGGGCGGACGAGGGGGTAGGCATAAAACCCGGGAACGCAGACCAGCGCGTCCGAAGGTTACCCAGGAGGAACTTGACGCGGAATTAGATGTGTTCCTTAGAGGGGATGATTGATGCCCTAGTAGTGGGCCAGCAGTTGATCATTATGTATGGTGTTTGTATACTTAGTCTAATATGTAGATTGTATCCTGTACGACTGGCGTATTGAACTACCCTCACTACTCGCTGCAGCCGGACGTGTACTTGACTCTTCGAGCACCGTTATGCGTCAGACTATGGAAAGGCGCGAAACATCGACGTACGTCGCCATCCGCAATACACCAATATCAAGGAACCCCTCCCTACTTGGGGACGACAGTCTTCAGCTAGAGGACCCCGCTGCCGTTAAACATGGACGTAAATGCGTGATATCTCTTTTCAGGCGTACCTGTAAACCATGGATACCCTGAATCTCCTCCTTCAGGGTCTGATTCACCAGCCGCTGTTGCTTTACCAAAGGGAGTCCCTTGAACAGGTCGCTCGCGATTAGGATGTTGTAGAAAGTCCCGCATCCGCCTGTTATTAATCAATCTAAACCTACAGGTATGTTTACGTATGTAACTACTCACCCGAAACATCCTCTACGTGCAACTCAGACGGAGCGAACTTCTCGGTGAGCTTCTGGTGAATTACTCTCTCTCCGTCGGTAGAGAACCGGGTCTGCGCGGCCGAGTACAAGCGGGATAGCGAGTGCCTAGCCAATGATGACCTGGCTATTCGCCGCACGAAGACAAGAGAGAGCATTGTGAGGGGAGGGAGCACCTAGAACGCAGCCGGAACGTGAGACTGAGGTCCTAGGCCGGCGCCTACTGGTGTGTCCTCCAAGTCGGAGTCTCGTGTGCGTCGCGGTTGTTCCGGATCGCATCTCGGCCAGCATACGTCGCATTCTCATGTGTTAGCCCTGTCTTCGCTGGTCCTGACCGCCAACTCCCGCTGCACTTCTCTCTTGCAGGTCTCTCTGGGGACAACATGCTCTCGGGACTATACGCGCGGGGCGTAGCCCTCCAATGCCGCTCTCTCTCGGCCTCATTCTTGCACCTTCCCCGTCACGCTCAGGGGGCCCTCCGCTTCGTCCATCAAACGCACCTCAAGCCCTCGACAGTGCCTCTATCTCACAGTTGCGCACCATCGTGGATACAGAACACGGCCAATAAGTCAGGCCTATGGAGTCCTAGCAGGGGCCTCACCTTCCGCGCCGCGGTGCCCCGCCGAGCGTTCGACCCTCGGTTCTTCTCGTCCAACGCTGCAGAGATACCTGCGAGTGAGCTACCAGTCCTGTCACCGCCTGCGGTGGGAGGCTGGCTGCTTGGCTCTGCTGCGCTTGTATTTGCAGTCATCGTTGTAGGAGGCGTGACTCGTTTAACGGAATCCGGTCTGAGCATCACGGAATGGCGACCCATCACCGGCATACTCCCTCCACTTTCGCGGGCAGACTGGGAGCAGGAATTCGAAAAGTACAAGGCCACCCCAGAGTTCAAACTGTACGTCCTGCGCTCCTTCAGGCGTCGTGGTCCAGTGTTTCAACACCTGTCCGCTTTAGGTTGAACCACTCCTTCACCGTAGAGGAGTTCAAGAACATCTTCTACATGGAATGGGGCCACCGCGTCCTTGGTCGTATCATCGGCATCGGCTTCGTCGTCCCTCTCGCCTACTTCGCTCTTCGCAAACGGCTCACTGCGACGCTTCCCCGCAACCTATTGGGCATGGCGCTCCTAATCGGCGCTCAGGGTGCACTCGGCTGGTATATGGTCAAATCCGGACTTGAGGACTCGCTCATGGAGACCCCCGGTGCGGTTCCACGGGTGTCGCAATACCGGCTTGCTGCCCACCTAGGCACGGCGTTTGTCCTGTACGCAGGTATGTTTGGCACGGGTCTCGCCGCGCTCATGGACTGGCGGTACGCGCACCGCGGGACATGGAGTGGGTTCAAAGTCGACGGCGCGAAGTGGCAGGAGGTCCTTGCAAACCCGAACGTGCGCCGGTTTGCACGCAACGCCAAGGGGCTCGCTGTGCTTGTTTTCTTAACTGCACTCTCCGGTATGCCGTGGAATGGTTTGCGAGCTGGGGTACCGCTAACGTGACCTCTTCAGGGGCGTTCGTTGCTGGCCTTGACGCGGGTCTTCTGTACAACGAATTCCCTCTCATGGGTGGGCGTCTTGCGCCTCCTTCCGACGAGCTCTTTGATCCTGCGTACTCGAAGAGCCTTGATAAGTCGGACCTCTGGTGGCGCAACATCTTCGAGAACCCGACCACTGTCCAGTTCGATCATCGTTGTCTGGTATGTGGGTAGTCTTTTCGGCAGCGCTCCTCCTCACCAGCCTTCCTATAGGCGGTTACGACATACTTCGCCACAGCCGCTCTGTACGCTTCGACTTTCAACCCCGTCTTGCGGGCTGCGCTTCCTCCATTGACCCAGAGGATGGCCACGTCTGCATTCGCGATGGCGAATATCCAGGTTCTCCTAGGCATCTCAACCCTGTTGTACCTCGTCCCCATCCCGCTTGCCGCATTACACCAGGCAGGCAGCGTGGCCTTGCTAACGACCATGATCCACCTGCTTGTCTCCCTCAGGAGACCTGGCGCTGCCGCTCAAGCCTGGAGGCAGGCGCTACAGAATGCAAAAAAGACCGTTCGCTCATAATATGGCTATCGGGAACTACATGTAGAATATACACTAATACTTGCTTTCGGCCTAATTGTAGGCGTACACCCTGCTCAGTCGTTACAATAGTATTACACATTTGAGTAGTCTGCCGTGGCTTCACACGAACACGAGAGCGAATGAAAACATTGCAGGAATCTCTACTTTTACAACAGGACCTATCTGGTTCATATGCCTTTACTCCTCCATCTGTACGTCCTCGTCTGTCGCCGCCGCCGCCGCCGCAGGCGCCGCAGCCGGTGTGGGCTCGCCCGTCTCCTTCGGGATCATGCTCTGCAAGTAGACCTCAACGGCCTCACCTTCAAGGATACGGAAGTTGCCCTCAGCGCCAATGTCCTTCTCATGCTTGCTAGAGGGTCCGATGATGCCGATGGAGGTGTTGTGGATTGTAAGCTCCTTATCCTGCTGCAACGTCTCCCGCAACGCGTGCAGGCCATGCCGAATGAGGTCTTCGAGGTTGCCTAGGGGAAAAGTAATCAACACGTCTAGAACAAATCGGCAATTAAGGAGAGGCGCACAATCCGTGAAGCTCTCGTAGTGCTTCTCCAAGTAGGTCTTCGCGCTCTGGGAGCGCGCACCAATAGACATGGCGTAGTACTCGTAGGAGTTGCCAGAGGGAGAAAATTCGTAGAGGTGGGGACCCTGCTTGTCCTGACCGATCACGAGCAGCCCGACACCGTACGGGCGGCGTCCATATTCTTGCGTGTTGACTTGGGCCTCTGAATATATCCAATACGATGTTTCATATGTAGGTGCAATGGATGTCAGATTCACATACTGTCAGCAATAGCAGAGACCAAGCGGTTCACGGGTGCGGGGCGGTTAAAGAGCATGCGAGAGGACATGGCTTGTTGCCTCATGAAGTTGCTAGGAATAGAACATGATGAAGCAGCAAGGATTGCGAGCTTGAAAGAGCATACCTCAATACACGCGCATCGGAAGTCAGACCTGCAATGGCAATACCGACATGGTCATCTATTCGATACATCTTCTGTTGGTACGACGCAAGCTCTCCTGACGAACGCTGTTGACCGCAATCGATCAGCAGAAACAGAAACAAGAATCTCGGTGAAGACGAACCTTGAGAGCCAAAAGAATAGCGTGTGTTTTCGATCGCAGACCTACCGCCGCTGAACCCTGCTTCACGGCCTCCAGAGCATATTCAACTTGGTGCAGGCGGCCTTGGGGCGAGAATACTGTGTTGTCTGAGTCGTACGTGTTCCTGAACTGCAGTCCGTGTCAATACACTATCGCGAAGGTTGCTGCCAGAGCATACCATGACGGAAGAAAGGCAAGGGGATGGCAGGCTGCACAAGCGCCGCGCGTGTATGGCTGCAGGTGACGCGTCGCGGGCGACGCGGCCCTATGCAATTGTATGTAACTTGTCTCCTTTGGGCAGCGCCATCACCTGATCATCGACATCCGAGCCTGAGATCGTACGCCGCCAGTGTCAGACAACTACTTACTAGGAGCACGACGTTCGTACACGCGCATGGTCTGATAATATCCTTCACAATACATGTGTATCGGAGAGAAGGGGAGGTTATAAGCCTAATACCGTAAGTTCCTTCCTGTGATGCTGGGACGTCGTACCGCTGACCCGCTGACTCGTATTGTTAGATATCCTTCGCTGACTCCTCGACCTGTGTGGCTAATCGATCTATAAATGAACAACTGGCTCTAACCTCCATAAGGGGAACATTACGTCACTAGTCAGGGCCAGATGCCCTCGTAGGTCTTTTCCCTAGGCCTCTGAAAGGCAGCTGAAAGGAGGCGTCAGCATAGCAAGATCGAGCTGACCGAAACTCAACGCCGATATCGCTGCCAGTTTGGCAGCTCTCAGCCCAGCGGGCCTATTCGTGTCCTCGCACCCGGTATATACGATTCAAACCGTGCGCTGATGCCGCGGATGTCGATTGAGAGAATGGATGCGGAAGTAAATCCTACAGATTCATGTCATCCCGGTCGGTTTTCAGCTTGAATGAGGAAGGGAGCCTGAGAAAGCCATAAATCCGGTTTCTCTTCCATCCGCGCTTCGACGCTCTGGGATGGCTCTCCACGTCCAAAGTCGATTCATCCTTGTTGCATAAACACGCGTCAAAAGGGTTGTGAGTTGCAGTTTCCGTTCGCCCGTGCCATTGTGGTGCTAATGATGCCCAGAGCTGCCAGAGCGCTGAGATCTGAGAGCTGAGCCCTGAGCCCTGGACCTCAGGTTTCGGAAATACATGACGCACCAACGTATGAAAGACTTCGGACAGCCCACGTGCTTGTATACGGGAACAGGTCTGATGTATCATGCCGCAAGTCTCACCACGATTCCGGTCCGACATTTCTTGGCGGAACGAACCCTCATTGTTGTCGAATGTATCTTCCGGCAAGACAGAACTTTTCGTTTCGCTGAAGTCTTGCTCGCAGAAACGAGTCAAGAGTGCTAGTGAAACTTAAAGCTACAACGGGCGGCAAGACAGCCTCCTGATGTAGGCTGACGCCCCTAGGTGTGCTCCTGGCCGGATGGAATCTGAGCTGGTGTTGCGCAGACGACAATGGTCATTATTATCGCTGACTAGTAAAGCTTATTCGGGACAGTTCTTAGAACCATCCACGTTTCTGCTTCGTTACACCAGCCGCGCCCATTAACACTGTGTCTGACGCTGCCGCCGTGCGGCCATGTTTACCGAGAGCAGCTCGGCCTTTCGATGTTGTCGATAGACAAACAGGTGCGTCTTGCCGTAGAGCCTCGGTAAGGACCATCTTTCCAGGCGCTCTCTCGACCTTTGGGGCCATAAGCGGCTCAGGACCGACTTTGCCCCGAGATCGGGAACTTACTCCCTCTTTTGCAACTTGAAATCTTCCCCAGGTTGCCAATCTTGACCTTATATGCCGATCAACAGGTTCTAGCCCTTCACGGGTCGTCATCGCATCGTCAGTCCCGCTTCTCTTGAATGTGAGGGGGTGAGGCGATTCCGACTGCACAGTTCGTACCTTCTGACAAGAGCCCTGCTTCTAAACGTAGCACTTGAGACATAGGATCTTGCCAGTCCTGGGGGTGGGCTGTATAGTTCTACCCGCTGCCTAGTTAGATATGCGCGTCCGGAACGGCGCTGCTTCCATTCATGGTGTCGATTGAGTTACAGTCAAATCATGGGTATATGCCAGCGTCGCGTTCTTCTCCCCTCATTCTATGTTTTGATCGTACGCAAAGGCAGAGGTGTGCCGTCACGTACGTATGTACTGGTTCCATTCCAACCCGCTATTTCTGACGCTTACGCATTGTGTAATTTTTGGCCCCGTGTTCAAAGGTCAGAGGTTTCGCGGTGCACGGAGGTCCATGACGGACGTTCATACTAACGCACGCGCGCGCCTGGCAACATCACTTTCGCCAAACCGATCTGTTCGAATTCGATTACAATGAGTAGTAGGGGAGACCGCGCGGGTCAGAGAACGTGCGAGCAAGTCAACGCAGATGCATTGTTCAGACCTTCATCACTCCCCTGAAGCTTGTAGCGCGCCAACGGATGTCCCCAACGATTTTGGAAGCGATTACATTGGCACTAAGGTAAGGGCTCAGCAATGATTGTACTGCCAGTGCAGGCGCGGTAGAGACGAGCTCTTTCGGTATCGTATGTGACCGACGCGAGAGGCGACTCTGCGGCCTCGGTGCCTGGAACGTCCGCTATGTTTTCGTAAGGTAAATGCGAGGGCGGAATCCGCGAGAGTATGCGCACGGTGGAGCGAAGGGGTCGGGGTCGGGGTCATGAAGTGGCCGTGCAGATGCGGGACAGAATATCGAACTCTGGGCCCGGAAAGCGGTACCGCATAGAGCACGACGGGCAGGGAGGGTAGTCGTACATGGTGGGACGTAACGTCTATTGCCACGGTTGGAGTGGCCGTGCATGAGGTGGGTGAACAATAATAACGAATATACTGATACTTACGTACGCAGAGACTTCGACAGATATGGGGATGGGGTAACAGAACAGGGACTAGGAAGAAGAGCATAAGGGCACCACAGATACGCATGCGGGGAACATGGATGAACAATGCAGGATGCGAAGATTGCAACGAAGCTCCAGACACATGATAGATGACAGCGAACACGAAGTGAACAGGTGGGTCGAGACAAAGGATTTTGGAAGGGCGTGGAGGCGTGCGATGCAGAGCGAACCGAAACCGGAGGAAGAAGGGGAATCATGGACACATCCACGAGCTGTTGAGTGCCGGAGATATCAATACAAGGTGGAACGGGACAGAGGAGGCGCTACGGTGGGGGCTGCGACAGGAGAGGGACATTTATGGCGTGGTGACGACGGCGACGGCAGCCCACGCAGCAGGAAGGTGGTCAAGCGATAGGCGTGAAGACGGGGACTTGATGGTCGACCATCGTGGTTTCAGACTCGCTGGGCGGATACTCGTCCTGGAGAGTCTTGCCTCGATACTTGTGGGAACGGCGCTTCTGTGAGGTGATGTGAGCGTTAGGCCTGACGTCACAAGCTACGACTGCACTGACCTGCTTCGAGATCGGGGCTTTGCCCGGCTCCCCAGCACCCGCAAGCTCGGCACGCTGACGTTCGTGGGTAAGTGCAAGCACGGCGAGGTCCTCCAGGGCCTGCGCCTTCTCCTTGTCCAGCGCTGCCTCTGCCTGAGCGGTCGCGCGCTCCTCCTGGCTTTCGGAGGCTCCCAGTCTTTTGCCGCGCGTGTCTCGGCCACGACGCCTTCCCGAGCCTACAAGTGCGGAACGTATGCCCTCAGTGATTTCAGCGGCGGGTAGAAGGGCCTGCGAATGGCCATCTTTCGGGCCACCACGAGCCTTCTTGCTGTGTCTCGTTGACTTGCGGGATTTGTCGCTATCCCCGTCGGACGACGAGTTCTGCGTAGATCCCGGGATGGGAGGGAGGCGCAAGGGAGCACTCGCAATTCTGTGAACACGGTTCGCCGGGTCAGGAGTAGACCCTGCACTGCCGTACGTGAACGTTTGGAGTCGGTGATGGTATTGAGTTTGGGACTGCGTCCCGTCCAGAGAGCCGCGGGGCCGCGAGCCGGCAGGAGTGGATATCATGCTGCTAACTGAGGACGTCCTGATGGGTGACCGGGAGATGGGAGCGGGAGGCGCGAACGCGTCTGATCGAGCGGTCCAGATGAATGGCGAGGAGGTACACAGCTCGGTCAGGCTAAATTGTCGACCATGACCTGACCGCGTCTTGGCTGTCGCAAATGTCGGCGTGAGTTCGACCTGCGGGGGAGGGATAGCTTTCGTCTGGGCCTTCGCTTTCTCGCGTTTCTCGTCTGAAGTTCGCCGATGGCGCCTCGGAGAACGCTTCTCAGCGTGAGCACCTTGTCGATAAACCCAAGGTTTGGAGGAGGTAGGGTAGGCGGACGGGACAGGCTGCGAAGGGACGTGCGCCGACGTGCTATTTAAATCGGTAGGCGAAGCGGTTGCACTGGAGGCTCGAGAACCGCGCGAGCCGTGGGACCCGCGAGATCCGGGGGACCCTTCGGTGACAGGGAAAGGAAATTCCGAGGGCTCGACCTCGTAGGCCCTGGCCTTGCCCTTGTGAGACCTAGATCGCGAAAGCTCCTCGAGGCTCTCCGCGACGGAAGAGAGCGACATCGACATTGATGTCGAAGACCGTGATACCAGTGTGGACGACGAAGCCGAAGACAAGGGGACCGATGAGTCTGATCCCGACGAGCTGGATGTAGCTTGCAGGGAAGGCCTCCGCTGGTGTTGCGGCGCTACTTGAAAAGAAGCAGATGCGCCACGGGTTGGCCCAGGAGTGAACTCGCTAGAACCGGCGCTGCTCGCGTTGCTACTGGCGTAACCTGGCCTGTATGCCTCGCGTTCTGGGGGTATGAGCGTCCACGACATCTCCCGCTGGTATTCCCACATGGGAGTGGTCGCGACGGCGGTTGGATTGATGAAAACGATGGGCGGAAACTTTGGTGGGTTGCTTGGTGTAGGCGGCAGGACAAGTCCACTTACCGAACTCGGCACGACGGGGGATGACGGCGTGCTGGAGCTGCCGTGATCGTGCGGATGGGCCAGTGTGTGTGGAAGGTTCACAAACCCAGCGGCTCGCATCTTGGGACCGAGGAGGCAACGTGCATCGACGGCGCCTTCAGAGTGTCGCACAAGTTGTGACAAGGTCAAGGAGGCGCGCTGTCTGCTGCTCATATAGCCATCGGGGGTGGAAGACGTCGCGGGGGTGGAAGGGGAAGACGGAGCAGAGGATTGAGGAGAGAAACGGGTGTCAAAGTCCTGATCCTGCAGCGCGCGGAGGGTGCGGGAGGAGGTGAAGACAAAAGCGGTCGAGGCATTGCTACCGTTGTTCCTGGATGTGTTGGTGGACGTGGTGGAGAGGATGGGTTTGCAATCCTCGAGATTGATGAAGGCCGGGGGCGGGGATTTTGTGGTAGAGGCACGGGAAGAGGCGCTGAGAAGAGTGGGGCCGAGAGAGGCGTCGGGACGTTAGCGGGGACGTGCGGGGCGGAAGAAAGATGAGTCGGTGGAGACGAACCTGGATGGGGGCGTCGGGGGGCCGCGGTGGTGAGGCATTAGGCAGGCGGTGCAGGGGACATGTTCGTGCAGCCCGTCGAGGTCGAGAGCAGGAGCAGGAGGGGCGGCTGGCGGCGAGCGCAGATTGAAATAGGACACGCTGCTCGCCGTGGGGCAAGGCAGGCAGGGATCGTGAAGCCCCGCGTGCCTCCTTCACCAGACCCCGCTCCTAATCTAGGGTCTCCCAGCCCTTCCCGCTTTGGCCAGTCGCCCCGGGTCGCCCCTCCGAGCCGTCCGTTCGGTGCGCTCGCGCAGTCCCAAGAGCCATCCCGCCGGACGCTCGGCGTGGGCCTGCGTCTGGCTGAGCTTAGGCTGCGTGCAGCTCGTGCAGGGCCGTGCTACGTACGCCGTGCCTCGGTCCTCGAGCTCGTCCCATCGGCCGCACTAGCGTCACGCGAAACACAAGACTCGCCCCAGCTTCAACCCTATCCCCCGGTTATCTTATCTATGCGGCCACTGCACTGCTCACTTCGTTCATCCCTCGGCACGAGTCACTCGACAACGTTCAACCTGAACGAAGAATCCCATGCTGGGTCGCCCCCGGCTGCGTCCGCGCTTCCCATGCAGGACCTGCTTATCGTGCCCTGTTTGGTCCCCAGCGCCGCCATCGACAACTCGACGTCCACTCGTCATCCGCTCTTTCTCGCTCACCACCACCCCCTCTCGTCGTCTGCTAACCATGGCCCAGCCAGTGACCATCACCGTCCCCGCCACGGGCAAGACAATCTCGGTCCCTACCGGGCTGTTCATCAACAACGAGTTTGTCCCGTCCGTAGATTCGACCGAGAAGATCGAGTACGTCTAATCCACGCCGTCCCCCGCCGGCCGAGACTAGTTGCGCTGATCTGGGCTCGCGTCAGGGCCATTAACCCCGCGACCGAAGAAGTGATCTGCTCCATCGTCGCAGGTACGTCCCCCCTCTGTTGCCGGCCACAGCGAGGTCCTCTTCGGGTCCGGCCTGCGCCCGCGCGCTATGCCACGGCGCGCTTGCCCGATCGGGCTGCGGAACGCTCGAGGGGATCGTGGTTCTGATCAACGTCATCGTCACCCGGGAGACTCATGCATATCCTTTGCTTCGGCAGCCTCAGAGAAGGACATCGACGTCGCCGTCGCCGCCGCGCGTAACGCTTTCAAGACGACCTGGGGCAAGAATGTCACTGGCTTCGAGCGGGCGCGCCTCATCAACAAGCTCGCAGACCTCATCGAGCGCGACGCTCAAGAACTCGCGGAGCTCGAGTCCCTCAACAACGGGAAGCCGGTCAAGATCGCCCGGTATTACTGAAATGACCGATACTGCCACGGCGCATGCTGACCCTACCCGTCGCTCAGGGATTTCGACATAGGCGATAGCGTAGCGTGCCTGCGGTACTACGCCGGTTGGGCCGATAAGATCCTGGGCCAGGTGAGCACCGTCACATCCATGTAGCTAGGACCGGTGTCGAGGACATATGACCGAGCGCGATCTTGCGCTGCGCCGTATGGTAGAGACGTTATCCAGATGACGAACAACCTCGGCTCTGTGCATGTTCCACGGAATTCGCTAACGATCGGACCGTCCCTAGGCGATCGAAGTGGACAATAAGACCAAGTTTGCCTTCACGCGCCACGACCCGATCGGGGTCTGTGGACAGATGTAGGTCTCCCGCGTTGCTTGCGTGAGCGCCGTCCTTACGTCCCATAGTATCCCATGGAACTACCCTATCAACATGTGGTCAGTGGCCTTCGAGCTGTGTTCACGGCGTGGTGGCATTGAATGGATTCACAGGTCATGGAAAGTGGCACCCGCACTTGCTTGCGGCTGCACCATTGTCATGAAGCCGTCGGAAATTACGCCGCTGACCGCGCTGGTGAGCACTCTTCTGTGTCATGTTGTGTGGGGCACAGGTCCTGGATCGTGGCTGGCGGACGCCGGGTTTGGCGGATGGCTTCCACGGCGCCGATGACTCCCTCTTCACACAAGAAGTGTGCATGTGGGGCGAGTTCTGGGGCTCTGCGCGTTTCGGCATTCGCGCCGCAAAGGATCCGCTCCGTGTTGCGTGTCCTGTTTACCGCCTGGTGCATGCTAGCCTACGCATAGCGGATCAGGTGGTTGGCTTCCTTACCCGTCTTGAGAGACGAGAGTCAGCGGACGTCCCGCGATTCTGTTCCCTCCACGCTCGGGCGAAACAGGGACCGGCCCCCGGACTGTCGTTCTACGGGTCGAATCCCGCGCGGCCCCGGCGGACAGCGGGTTGCCGCCTTCTCCCGTTCAGAATTCTCGAATGCGTAAACGCCGAGCATTCACCGTCACGTCGCGGCTCCCTTCACCGGTGTCTCCGCGTCCTTCACGACGGGAATAGGTGCATTAAATCCGGGCGGCGGTCTCCGTGCGAGTGCGAGAACGTCGGGACGCGGTCGACGTCGGTGCGGGCGGAATGCCTGTCGCAGCGTCCGCGACTTTGCTCGGCACCGCCCTCTTTCCCCTTGCTCCCCCGCGCGTATATCAAGTGCTCATCGCGCCCTCCAGAAACTGTCCGAGCTCATCGTCGAGGCCGGGTATGGTCCTTCTCCATCGCTCTCGAGCAACCTGCGCTCACAAACCCCCTCGCGATGTCGGCAGCTTCCCCCCTGGCGTCGTCAACACCGTCCCCTCCCTCGGCTCGGTCGGCGGAGCAGCCCTCTCGTCCCACAAGGATGTCGACAAGGTCGCGTTCACCGGTAGCACTGTCACTGGCCGCAGAATCATGGAGGCCGCAGCGAAGAGCAACCTCAAAAAGGTCTGTATTCACCTCCTTCTCGAGGACTCCCCGCCACCTCGTCGATCAGCAAATTCTGAGCAGCGCATCTAATCGTAATAGGTCAGCCTAGAGCTCGGTGGAAAGTCACCGCAAATCATATTCGAGTCGGCCGATTTCGACCAAGGTGCGCCTGGCGGGTAAAAAAAGCGCAGGACGTCACAGAC
Organism: Grammothele lineata; assembly: GCA_002150815.3. Taxonomy (NCBI): domain Eukaryota; kingdom Fungi; phylum Basidiomycota; class Agaricomycetes; order Polyporales; family Polyporaceae; genus Grammothele; species Grammothele lineata. The sequence continues at coordinate 189,407 of NDFF03000018.1, forward strand.
TCACACGTAGTGCTAAGCTGCGAACTGGGTTGCGCTTGGGATCCTGTACAACACTGGTCAGGACTGCACCGCGGGGTCTCGTCTATTCGTCCAAGACACGATCTATGACAAGTTCATCGAGGTGTGCTCCTCCTTGATAGCCCCTAAACAAACGCTCAGTGTTTGTGGCGCCGACAGACGCTGGTCACCAAGTTCAAGCAGCTCAAGATCGGTGATGGTTTCGACGAACAGAGCGGCGGTGGACCCGTGGTGGGTTGTGACACCTCAGATCACATTACCTTTTGTAGTGCTGATGATCCATCTCCTCCAGGTGTCGAAGATGCAATACGACAAAATTTTCTCGTACATCGATGCTGGCAAGCAAGCTGGTGCCAAGTGTGTCATTGGTGGAGAAAAGCGCCCAGGCAAGGGTTATTACGTCGACCCTACAAGTAAGCGCCCGCGTCGTATGCCTTCCAATGCACTTGCTAAACCACAGCAATGCCGACAGTCTTCGTGGACGTGAAACCCGATATGAAGATTGTGAGTTTTGCGCCGTGCGTCTACTCTGCGGTAACTGCTGATCACGGCACCTGTTACTGCGCAACCAGGTCACCGATGAGATCTTCGGCCCTGTGCTAGCTGTCGCCAAATTCTCCACGGAGGAAGAGGCCATCGAGCTCGCCAACGACACTTCATACGGGCTCGGCGCTGGCTTGCACTCCAGTACGTGTTGCGCATTATCTCCGTTCCGCGCATATCGGTGTGTCTCCCTTCACAGCATTGCTGCCGTTGGGTGCTGCACCCTTGCGATGCAGAGATGCGTCGCTTATGATGTTGGTCACCGGTGTCCCCGACAAGCGCGAATGGCCAATCTTTGACGGCATTGTTGGTCAGGATATTCACTGATGTCTCGATCTACCCGTCCCACAGATGACGCCAGTCAGTGCATGCGTGTCTCCCAGGCGCTTGAAGCTGGAACGGTCAGTACAGTTTCATTTCGCTTTGGCACCTATCAAATTCGAGGACCACCGTCCGATGGCCGTCAAAGCAGACGATTTGCAAATATGTGGACGGTTTCGCTACGTGCATACTGAGTCGCAAGTCAAGGCAGACGGCATGATCCCCATGGATTTCGAATACATATAATCTGCATTTACTCAATCGCTTGACGCTGTTCCGGCCGCACCTTTCACCGATTTAGAAGTTCATCGCTGACTCCCACTTCTATCCTCGCTTCACTTCCGCAGGTGTGGGTCAACCAGTACAACCTACTCAACAACAACGTCCCTTTCGGAGGCAAGAAGCAGAGCGGCATCGGTAAGTCCGTCCACACTCCCGTCACCGCCTCACGTGGAGATGGTCTCCGCTGTTGGCATCGAGCGAACAGCGGGATTGCCTAACACAAGGCGATGGCGAAGTTGATCTGCGGTACGGGCGCTCATTGTGGTTTGCGGCTGCGCAGGCCGCGAGCTGGGCAGTTACGCCCTCGAGGAGTACACGTCTGTCAAGGCCATCCACTGGAACTACGGCGAGAAGCTCGACTGGCCATTGTAGATTCCGCGTTGGGGGCTCGTGTGAGGCGGTATAACGGCAAGAAACGGGTGTATGAATATTCCGGTAATGCATGGAAAGAATATAAGTTTCGATTGGACGGGTGTCAACCTAAATTTTGCGTGCCTTCGCGTCTGCCGGGAGGACCTTCGGGCGCTGTAGCGTCCTGAAGCACGGGTGTAACCGTGAGATCTCCGACTGCCAGCTCGTGTTCAACTTCGATCGTTTGCCTTCTCCCTGTGAACAGCCTCCTTCGTTGCTCTTCCTCCTCACAACTTCCCTTGCTTCCTTGACTGCGGACCACCACGTTGTCTCGGAATGCTTCTTCGGTCGCTGATCCAATCTCGGCGACGCAACCTCACGGGGGCTTGGCTCCTTGTCCGCCGCGACTAAATGGAGAACCAGGATTAGCATGTGCGACAGGGAAGCACTTCGCTGTCCCTCGGGGGTACGTCCGTTCATCTGCCAAGTCTCACCACCAGCCACTGCCTTGCGAATGGGGGCGGCAGCAGCCCCAAGAAGCCAGCTAAGGACAGCCTGTTGCTGCGACCCATCCGCCCCTCAGCTTCCGTCGAGCGATGGGGCTGCCTATCGCTGATACGTACGGTCCGTCGCAGCGACCTCCCTTCCTGCCTCATGCATACTAACGCCGTCACCACATCTCACTTGCTCCTGCCCACCATCCAGCCACACGACCTCGCCTTGTGCACCTACGGCCGCCCGGGTCATCGCACGATTGGAACTAAGCGCGAAGGCGCACCTCGTCCTCAGGGCATTTTCGCAGCCTCCGGCGACTTGTTTTTCTGGCGGAAGCTCTCGCTGTGCCGTCCAAATCTAGTGATACCGCTGCCTCCCACACACCTCGCTTCACACGCCCCAGCCTTACCTGCGGCCATTACGAGAACGAAGGCACTGGACCGCGCGGAGAGAGCTGAAATGTCCTTAGTATCTCAACAGCGCGTGGTTTTTCTATTGCCTAGAAGTTCAAGTGAGCCTTCGCAATCTCGACGGTCGGATCGCGAACTCACCCCGGTTCTCAAGTTCTTCCATTCGGGACGCGGCGGCGGTCCACGTCAAACCCGCTACTTCTTAGGCTTTATCAGTGTGCTACCGCCATCCCCGCCACACAAGGGAGCTTCCTGCGGCAGTACCTGATGTCAGTAAGCCGTGTCACCAGTACTGCTACATACCTATACCGCCTCCTGTGTCCGACTGGACTGTTGGACACATTGGCACGCTATTAATCTCCTTCTCCGCCTCCTGCGTGAAAATTACCTGACTCGAAGTAAAAGCCTACGCGAGACACTCAGCAGCTTCGACCTCGATCGTAGAGAAATGCCAACAAGGAAAATCTCCCAGCCGACGCGCACGTCACCTTGTCTCAGTATCATATATTAGCAGTCATATCCGATGATGAAAACCACGAACACGAAATTTGCATCCGTTGCACGCACTAGCCGTACAATTCCCACCGACCGGGATTCCGTTCGTTGCTCAACTGAGATCTGCTGCTCGAGGTAGTTCTGACCGCTCGAGTCCCACTGGACTACTACGACGCGTGTACTCAGCACATTCCCGTGCCACCGACTGGCGGAAGACGGCTGATCCGTACGGCACAATACCGCTCAGCTTGGACGCTCCGATGTTTGTCAGGAAAGCTGCGCGAGTCCGGGATCATTGTCCGATGGCAAGGGTGCCCGCTCGGCCTTCTGGCATGGACGAGCCGTTCCCACGAGGCAATTTGGCAGGCGCCCATACTCATTGGGGTGTAATTGCGCGTACGTACTCACTGAGCGTAATGGTGGCTACCGTGATGTTCACACTGATACTGACTAGTAGGATCACCACACCCTGTCACTAGTTAGCGGATAAGCAGCGCGATATCTCACATGCGGATAACGTAGGGCCATGTAAGTGAACGAGTAGAGTACCTGTTAAAATCCGAGAGGTTGACCTACTTGTCCACTGTTGTCCAATGTCCAAACCTCGTTTCCCGAAGGACGTCCGTAGTCCGACTACTAGAATACAGAACATACGTAACATTCTTAAATTCACACTATATGAGGTTGAGCGGTCAAATGAGGACCAACATTTCTAACCATCTGCCACGTAACCAAAATCATCGAGCAATTCCACGACAGCTTGGGATGACATTCATTGGAAGAGAAGTACCGTTACAAATCCAGGGTCGACTATCATGAACGGGAACAACAACGATAGACGTATAGATACATGCGAAGATGGTAGAGACCGTGGAGGGGCACAGCCATTCTAGTGTAGTGGATACAAAATAAGTAGGGAGACGAATCAACTACGAAAAGGGGAATTTGTCAAGAATAATTCTAAGATAGTCAAAAAGAGTAAGTAGCCAGGGAGACGCGATAAATATATGCTACATTGGGAATGAAATCTCTATGTGGAGTGATGCGTGGTTGATGCTGCAAGCGGAAGACCGTGGATGTCGGAGCGAGATCGGAGACAGATGAGCGAAACGAGGAGAACGGGTGACTGTGAAAACCGGAGTTGGGAACGATGTGAAAGAGGATTACGCGGGCGTGGCGAGCACGGCACCCCGACGACTGTGTATAGTAGCGGGTCTAGTTGTGTCCAGAATAGTGGTGGCTCTGGTAGCCCGAATTCTGCGACGAGTGCGGAAAGGGAGGACAGATCGTCAGCCGTTTGATACGCGATGCGGTCTGCGACTCAATGAGAACCACACACGCACAGTACTGTTGTTACTCGCCCACTGCGTTGAAGGGTCCGCAGTGATCATTTGTCCGGTCACCGGGTCAATGTAGACCTGCTGTTGCGCGCCGTACTGACCTGCCGCCGGATAGCTAGGTGCAGGTGCAAAAACATGGCCGGGCGTCAGTGGATGATGCAAGCGAAAGAGAGGCTTACGACCACGGGAGGCGCTCCCCTCGCGCTCGCCGCCGAGTCAGGCCATGCGACGCACCTTTGCTGATCGCCAGCCATGCCCGGCACCTGGAAGAACCTAGGGTCGACATACGCGCTCCCGAACGCCGCCGTATCGCCGCCAAAGCCACCCTGAGGGTATGCTGACTGCGCGTACACGTCTTGACCGCTCTGTGCGTACGGCTGTTGTTGTTGCTGTTGTTGCTGCTGCTGCTGAACGTATCCTTGGGGGTACGCGGCCATGGGCACGCCGGCGTACTGTTGGTTCGTAAGGTGCGCGGAGCCGTGGGCGCTGCCAGCGTACTGGGATGAACCAGGGGTGCCCGGCCGCCAATCGTGTGCAGCCGCATACGCGGTGCTTTGGGGATATCCCTGCCCGCCCTGCGCGTACGCAGAGTGGGCCTGCGAAAGGCTGCTGTGCCCATGCCCGTGTGAGTGCCCGTGTCCACTGTGCCCTTGCGAGTGCACATGCCCCTGGGTGGGTGTGCCAGAGCGAGAGATGGACCCGCCGGCGCGCTGCTCGGCGAGCGGCACGTACTGGCAATCGATGCCCTTCTTCTTGCAGCGTTCGCAGCGAGGAGTTTCTCCCGTGCACTGCGATCGTGGTCGCGGTCGCGAGGCATATAGAACGATGCCGTCCACAACAGATGGAGGGGGTAAAAGGCGGGGAGGGTTAGAAGAGAGGGCCATGCGAGATCAGTACGAGATGGGTGGCGGTGACGATGGAGTGAACGTGTGCGCCCGCGCTCACCTTGACTTGGCGCCGACGACACTCAGTGCAAGCGATGGATGTGCGTTTAGTGCGTATAATGGGCTTGAGGAGTTCCGCAAAGGGGATAGAACCGCCCGCGGCTGTTGGGGAAACACGAGCACGGGTGCGGCGGTTAGTACGATGGTGTCTAACAGAGCCTCCACTACGAATTCAAGCAGTACGTACGAGCGTTGCTTGCCATTTTTGCTGAGTAGTGACTGGAGGGCCGTAGCAGAAAGAGGTCGATGAAGACAGGGAAGGACTCGCGAGAGTCAATTGCGAAGAGAGTGGAATGGGCGGGGAGGGTATGGCAACCACGAGAAAGCGACATGGATTTATACAGACGACCGAATTCGGGCAAAGATGAAATGTGCCGAGGCTGCAACGAGATGAGGATGGGCGAGTGAGAGCTTAGCGCAATAGACGCCTTCCAAGCGCGTGCCTGTGTAGCACACGACGTAAAGTGATCCTCAACCGAGGAAGAACTGTAATGGGAGGCAGGCCCATAATTGGGAAGGTCGCCCAAAGACAAGAGCTAGCGAGAGCTGTGCTAGTCGGGCACCCTGGACACGTCTAGGGTATCTGTGCTTTCGATCGCCAATACACATAATTAGCGAGATCGGAGATGGGGTTGAGGTGACACACTGCTGGGCTCGTAGCGTGTCAGAGGACCGGGAATAGGAAGAGAAAGAGCCGTCCGGACGCGGCTGGGATGATAATCAGAGAACGTCATGGAGTCGCCGATGGGCAGCGCGTTGAACCGCAGGGAGATGTTTCGAGCACAGGGCTGAGCGAGACGGGTGTGTGTGACTGATGACGACATGTTACGGAGGCGGATTGACACCGCAACACCAAACAATCACACCGCAAGTTGCCTCAGCGCTAGGCGGCGGGGGTAATTTGCAAGAGGACGAGTCCGTGATGCCACTAGCGTGCTGCTGGCGTAAGCTCCATGGTCGGCGCACCGAGGAGGGCGGGATGGGGTCGGCAAGAAGGCCAACGCGGCGAGCAACACTCGCGCGGTGATTGACAACGGCCGAGGGATCCAGACGAATATGCAGATCTGGAGGAGGGACCTCCGCGAGAGCGTTGGTGCCACCCCCGCCGAGTCGCATCCGGTGGCCAGCGTTGGCCGACGTTGACTCTTGAGGGCAAGCAGCGCTCGCCGTTCAAACGCTCACGTGTGTAGTAGCCGAAGATGGTCCTCGGCGGCTGATCCCACGAAGCCCAGCGAAGCTCGACCGCGGGTTCCTGGCATCCCTGCATGCGCGCCTCGGATCCGGCTTTCACCTGCCCAAGACGTGGTCCTCGTGTCTGAGCCATGTCATGCATCCTGTATTCCGGTTTCGAAAAGCCACTCACACATCTCCGGGGACGGGAACTCCGCAGCGGTCCCAGCCCAACCCTGGCCAGGGTCGTTCCAGAAACATGTCCGATATTCTGTAGCTTACACTGCACACCAAATACACGCGGGCCAGCGACACGTCCATCACATCGCAAGGTAGTCTCGTACCTCCTCCTCCGTCAACTTGCGGAATGTCGGTTTTACCCGACCCGTACCCTCTACCTTCCCTGCGGCAAGGTCCGCATCGGACGGCACGGTCACGACTCCAATCTCAATCGTCTTCTCTGTCATGTGTCCCTCGAACCCCTCCTTGAGCGTGAGTAGGGCCGTGTGGATCGCGTCCTCCAAACTGATGTCGTCATTGTACCTGCTCGAACGGAGGCGAGCCCGCGTCCAGAGAAGCAAGCAAGCACAACATCAGCCTTGTATTACATGTGAGAACCGAGCAAGTCCACGCACCGCTTCTCCAAGAATGTCTTCGCGTTCACCATATTCTTCCCGATCGCGCTCGCCTTCCATGCCCAGAACGAACCGGATGGGTCTACCTGGTACAAGCTCGGTCCGCGCGTGATATCCCATCCCGCCACTAGAAGAGAGACACCGTACGGTCGCACACCCCTACCGCATGTCCACAGCCACCTCAGCATCCCGCAGACCACCGAAACCCACCCACTGATAAAAAGGACGTAACCACATACCCGGAGTGAGTCGCTTGTTGCATGATGTTGGCGATTTCTTGCGTGAGGACCTTGGTGGGAGGATACTCGCCGTATATCTTCCAGTACGCCTGCGCGCTCTTACGAGCCTTGGCAACGAGCACGCGGAAATCGGGGCCCATGCCTGAGTAGACGATCCCGATATTCGGACATATTACTGAGACTTTGTCGATCATTGAGTCGTCTATGAGTATGGAGGATGACTTCTTCTCTGTGGCGATCACGATGCCGTTGGACGCTGCAGGCACACAACGAGCGGCGGGACTGAGATTTCCGAGACGGTTTCCAAATAAATTGAATGCTCACCCTTTATTCCAAGACTAGTAGTTCCCGATGAGACGGCAGCGAGTGCATGCTCGATCTGGACAAGCTTTCCGCTCGGAGAAAAGACGGTGAGGGAGTAACTATGAAGGCAAGTGCGCACTACTTGTTAGCGGAGCGAAGACAAGGGTGACCAAATGGCGCACCTGTATGCGCCTCCGTCTGCAGTGGCCATGTGGGTCGGCGTCGGGGGTAGAGATGAGGCGGGTGGTGGGAGAAGGAGCGGGAGCGTGCAAACCGAGCTCTGGACGCGTAATGGCGTCTTGGACGCGCGTCGGCGTCTTCCCCACGTGTTCTGCGTCACGGGAAAGCTGCATATGGCGTCGCGAGCGCCTATTCGCTTCTCTAAGTTCTCTTGCCGGTACCAGCGCTGGGGCCCCGCGTGGTGTGTTGTACAACCTTCGGTGACGGGGTTTGCGTAGCTCTCCCAACCGCGATGGTGCCTCCAGCCCGGATTTTCAATTTTGAAGGCGTCACTGATCCTTGTCCGAGTATTTTATCGTATACGGGCCCGGTGTGGCCCAGCCCGAGGTAGCCTTCCGGGCCGCAAAGCTCCAGCGGCGGTGACCCGGGTCACGACGACTTAGTACTTATCGCTGTTCCGCTGCAGAGAAGCGCTAACATGAGATCCAAGGGAAAGATCAGCAGCAGGGGAGACCCTAGCCCCTGCTACTTTTCCTAGTAAGTAGGTGTTCGTCGAGTTCGGGTGCTTTGTTGGACGCCCGCTGTGCTTTCCGTATACTTATCTGCGTTTAGCAACTCGTTTGGCGTGGCATACGTGTTCGAGATACAGTTTCGCCAACTTGTCGCATTCCTACATCGTCACTCAAACATACTTGCCAAATCATTCCGACCATGCGTACATATTCCCAAACGCGTCATTCTTCCATTTCCCGCATGTTTGCTTCATCTTGGTCTCGTGGAATGCAATATAATAGGGCCTAGCGCAAGTTACGCGTTGTACTTGTCTGACAAGCGAATGCATTCGGCGCGGTGCTGCCATGTCCTACACGAAGCCACCTCGAGGCACTGCTATTTAATTCCTTCTTCACATGCTCAATATGTAACCCGTTCTAGTCGACCTTAAGAGGCGTGGTCCTGAGGTAGGGCTGTATCTGGTATGAATAACAGCCGATAGCGAGGATATGAATATGGAGCCACTCACCTTGTGGATGGTGAAATCGGGGAAGAGCGTCTTGGCCTCCTCGTTGGAGACGGTAGGGTGCACGATCACGTCGTCGCCCTTCTTCCAGTTGACCGGCGTGGTGACGCGGTACTTGTCGCCAATTTGGAGAGCTGTCCGTCCGGAACGAATCAGGTCAGTCGCAATCATTGCGGATGACCGACAGAGATGATACGCACAGTCAACAACACTGTAGTTTGAGTGTCCCGGAGGCAGGTGGCGCGATCATTAATCCGTGAATACGATATACGGGAAGCTACACCACACCACGCACCGGATGATCTCGTCGAAGTTGCGCCCAGTAGACGCGGGGTACGAGAGGGTCAGACGAATGACTTTCTTGGGGTCGATTATGAATACCGTTCGGATCTGATGGGCGAAAACAAATGTGCTCAGCGCGTAGAACAACAGAGTCCTTACGGCTGTTTACGATACTCACAGTGAAAGGTAGGCCCTTCGCGTCACGGTTGGTCGCATCCTGCTGGTCAAGCATGTCGTAGAGCGTAGAGATTTTCCTGTCCTCATCGGCGATCTGAACGGAGTACAGTCAATTTGGTCCTGGGGTGTAATGCGCCAGGCATAAATATGGCACAGGGTACCAACAACACGTACGATGGGGAACTGGACGTTCGTAGGGCCGTATTTCGCGCCCCACTCATTGATATCCTCAACCCACTTCTCGTGATCAGAAAGGCCGTTGGCGGAGATACCGATGAGCTTTACGCCACGCTTCTCAAAGTCGGGCGCCCTGGGGAACCACCACAACAAGCGTGAGTGTAGGCAATTGTCTGATACATAAACGCGCACGGGCTTACCTCCGCGCGACCTCCGCGAGCTCCGTAGTGCAGACGGGCGTGAAGTCGCCCGGGTGGGAGAAGAGAATGGCCTGGTGTACGTGGGTGATCAATGCATATTCTCGCTTGAAGACACGTCCGATGTCACTCACCCACGAGTTGCCGATCCACTCATGGAACTTGATGTCGCCCTTCGTAGTCTGGGCCTCGAAATCAGGCGCGATGTCTCCAAGACGAAGTCCCATTGCGGCGAGTGGCGGATTGCGGTGTGAGATTAGATGGAGAGTTCGAGCAGAGTGAAGGAAGCTGATTCAGCGCTGGGCGGGTTCCCATCTTCGTCAGAGCGTCACCTTATATAGTGGGTCTGGGGGAGCCGAGAGAGAGCGCGATTGCACGTCTGGATGACCTCTAGGGGTGTGAGAATGGCGTCTTCGGTTCGCACGCTTCCCGCTCATGGGACTCGAGTTCGTGCTAATGACGAATCTCGCTAGCCTTGGCTACGATGGCGGCATAGGTAGAGATACGCAGCGAGTGGAGACGATGGCTCGTGCGATGGGCACTAGCCAGGGAAGACCGTATAGCCCGACTCGATGAAGATGAGAGAAGGGCCTAGGCGGATCATCTCGAACGGAATCATTATTCAACGTAATCATCCATAATGAACCCGAAATCGCGGTCACGAGACCCAGGGCGTACATGCCGTAAGACCGCGTCAGAGTGCAGAACGCCAGGCTATTGCGTTCCAATCGGCCAATATTGATAGAGGTTGATTTCAGCGAGATAGTACTACAAACAAATTGTATCACAATAGCACACAAAGGACAAACACCTACACGATTGCTAGTAGTACGCGATGGCATGCAGGATACCATGAGGGTGCCTCTCTTGGTGAGCTTGGAGAATGCCGTTGATTTCTTCATCCAAATCCTTCGCATTCTCGATCTACCCCGCAAGTTATACCAACCTCGAGTCAGCGTAATGATACCCAAAGTGAAGGTGCTCACCGCCGTTGCAAGGTCCACCATTGCTTTCCCCGCAATATGAGCTTCTTCGTGATTATCCTTAATCTCTATGTTAATGATATGGACAGGTTTGTTGAACTCTCCTCCTCGTGTGAGTAGGTCTGAGGAATATAGGTAAGAGGGTTACATGTGCGGAATGCGGCGCGCAACTGACCATCGCACACGGCATCAAAACATCTTTCCTCGCAAGTTATCACCACATCCGCCACTGTCTTGGTTTCCTGCCAACGTTCAGGTGCACGCTTTATCCGTCTGTTCCTGTCGAGCATCTGCAGGAGACCATTTGCAGTATACCTTCGAGAGACTTCAACATTATGGCAGGACATACATTGCAGTGACACTCACAGTCGAACATCCTGTGCCTGAAGCTGTTCGTAGATGTCATTGTAAGGCGTACCAAAAGGGTAAATGTTGGGCTTGTCTATTGCGGGACCGGGCAACCGAACAGCTGAACCAGTCCCTGATGAGATGACACGGAACCCGGCCTTACTAAATCGACGCGCGTTGGTGAGACACTATTGATACAATATAGACAGCAAAATCCACTCACGCCAGGACGTAGTGCCCTTCCATAGACCGATTCTAAGCCATCGTTAAAAAAGCGAAAGGGACCAAGAAGAGATCTGAACGCACCTGGTTGCTTGCACATACTACACAGAATAATGGACGCGGCTTGTAACCAGACGACCCCTCCATAGATAGAGAAACGGCCCCTTGAGCTTCCTGAGTCAACTGTTGATTGGACACATCGTGTTCAGGGTGCTGAGGGGGAGCAGCGGTCGGGTACGGTGGGTAACTCTGCGATGCGGGAGGTTGAAAGCCATGGGAAGTCGACGGTTGGGGTGGGTGAGTCGAGAACCCCTGGTGCGAAGAACCTTGGTGTGGGAGAGTTTGGGCGGGTTGCACTTGCGCAGCGGGGGTATTGGAATGCGACCGTTGATGCTGTAGCCGAGGGTCCTGGCGCGGGTCTTGCTGACGAGCGAGGCGTGGATCGCGGGCTCTTCTTGGATCCATATTCTCATAGAGTCTAAGGAGGTACGCGTCAATACATGTCATGGACGATGGGGAATCTGATATAACGCCTCAGCAGTATCTAGAACATAGTGGTCGTCTTCTCGACCCCGCAGGTCAAGTTTTTGCAGGTCGAGCATCCGCTTCCACTCTGAGTCATCTCTGAATAATCACTAAGTTAGAAACACTTACATTGCAAAGAAGAAACGAGACGTAAGATGGGAAATCAGTCGCCTGAGATGGTAGGAGGGATGAGACTTGGACGAGTGGTGTGTGGCGGACACCGATTGTGAAGCCAGTCGGCGCGGTGCCTCTCCGTGCGACTGTTCGGCAAATGCCGTGCACTGTTCCTCCGTCTGACAGAGTGACCTCGATCAAGGCCAACCCAACTGGCGCACTTCCTCATGCGAGAGCACAATTGGGAATGTGAGTATATCTCAATGCGATTTCTCACTATCTATCTAATCAGACAGTAATCAGACTGTCGTTTCAGTGAAAACGTGTTTGGAGCCAGCTTGGCAGCAGCCTTGAGCTTCCTACTGGGGACATGAACGGGAGACACGGGAGACGGCATTTCTGCTTCATAGAACTGATCCCCAGGTGCGACGCATGTGACAAAGCTCCCTATTGAATAGATGAACTCCCCATGTCCTCTTTCGTGTTAGCCTAGAAACACCGCTCAGATCGAGAGATACATCACGGTGACTCAAATCACTATTTGCTACGTGCCGATTGCTAATATCTAGTAAAGATAAACACAAGCGCACTGTTGTGACACCCGATATATGTTTAACGCAAACATTTCTGCATGGTTGAACGTCACCCTAGACATTCTTGTTCCCTCACATCCGTACACTCGTTGACAGACTACGACCTTCCTCTCTATTCGCCACGTTGCGGCAATGGAAGTCGGCGAAACAACAATTCCGACGAGCCAATATCGGGCCTGATGAACACTATGTGTGATGATCTTCGTGACGCCAACTCAATCCAATGGATCTGTTTAACGTGGATAACATGGATCGCACTTTTTCTAGTTATTCACGCGGTGCTCGACTACGTGTATTACGTACGATGCGAGAAATTCTACTGTACAACCTTGTATCTCACATTTCCTTCTCGGACAGAGTCCAACCTAGTCCAACCTTTCACCAAGAAGATCCTGGCTCCAGCTGGAGCACAAAGTCCAGAAGTTTGTTGCCACGGTGCGATCTTTTGCTTGCTTGCTCTCCTGATCAGGCTTGCCATACGGCTCGGTGTAATATTTGCCCTAGTAATCGTGAGTTCCGTTCATACTGCGGCATTCAAACGATTTATTACCTGATAGTCTTTCCAGTTCATCTCGTTAATGTCAGTGGACACGGCAGCCCACAGGCTTGCTTCGGCCCCTTCTTCAGCGCTCTTGCCTACCGCACGGCTGAGCGTTTCCACGACCTTGCCGAGGATTGGCCCATAGGACTCGGTCCAAGCTACCTGGACATCAGTGTTCACTGTTCCCGGATGGACAGAGATGGCGAGTATTGGATTAGGAGAGCCGCTGAGTTTGCGACGGACAAGCTCATTGGCAAACGCAATCAGACCAAGCTTCGTACGACCGTAGCTGTGGCAATGTTAGTCGGTGAGTGTACTACTCCCGCAGCTCACTTACAGTTGTGCGCCATCACGTTCTTCATTGATTTCGTTTCTCGACTCAAAGGTCGTGTTGCTCGGTGCCATCCGGTGCATCTCGGAGCTCTGCATTACGATACGGACCGATGCCGGGGTCGCAGATTCCGCGGTTTTCTTCATCGTGTCGAGGAGCCGGAGTACCATGACATAGTGCGACAAATTGTTGACCTATCGCCCTGAAATAAGTGTCCGGCGGGGCAGAGGCATGCTTTCATCTACTCGCCTCAAAATGCCGCTCGATACCGTCCCCAGTCAGGCCATACGGCGCTTGACCAATACCTGCGTTGGCGATCAGGATATCAAGCTGGCCTTGTTCTCGCGCAAATTGCTTGGACCAGCCGTCGACCTCGCGTAGCTGGCCCATGTCAAGTTGATGGTACGTCACGGAGCCGTGTGACCCGGCTTTCTTGAGTGCATCATTGATCTCTGCTTCCGCTTTTCGGCCGTGGTCTGGATTAGCAGAAACGAAGTGGACCTTTGCGTTGTGCTGCGCCAGTGCGGCAACGTCAGAGTAGCCGATACCAGCGGAGCCCCCTGTAACGAGCGCGATGCGACCGGAAAGGTCTGGGATCTGGTCAGGTCTGAAACGTTTGCTGAGAAGCGTTGCAGGATTAAGAGTATCCGGCACCATGGTGGTTACTGCGCGGAGTGTACTGCGGTACGGGTAAGAGATACTGAGAGTTCCGAGATGAGTTGCGGGAGGGAGCACGACTCTTATGGATCTGAGAGTTAACATGGCGTGGCTGAGGAGACGTTTTTGCTACGTAGTTCAGCAGCTCTTATGAACTCACTATGACGATCGCATTTGCTCTTCACTTGCCAATGACGCACCCTCCGGCGCCCATCCGCTCTTTATCGCGGCGATGACGTGAGAGGAAAATGATTTCACTAGAACTTGGGTGGATCACAACCCACAGCGATATGGGTATAGCTGTCGTAGACATGTTTGGTCCTTCAACACGCTGCTCAGGACAACTTCGGGGTTGGCGTTCAACGTTCCGGTCCCAGGTCCGGAATTGGCTAATAACGCCAGAGGGTCGTCGGTTCAATCCCGGCGTTGGCTGTTATATTAACTTTTTTGCCCGTTCTTCGACGTCAATGTCGCCCTTCCATATACATGAAGTCTACTAATTTTGTTCTTTTACACATTCCATGCGAATCGCCTGCAGACAGGCGTGTATTTTCGGACTTCTCCGAATGGAGCAGCTGTACAGTTCTTCAGCCACAACGCGAGCTTCTTCCCACGTTCCACCATACTCGGATGAGCGCTCGTACCTGGTGTAGCATCGTATCCTCAAGACCCGTACGACGTCGCCATGGCCAAGTCTAAGAAGTGCGTAACCTCGGTCGATGCATGTTAGCTTGTGGAGAGGCGTGCTCACCGTTTCCCTCTCTTTCTAGCCATACCAACCACAACCAGATTCGCAAGGCTCACCGCAACGGTATCAAGAAGCCTCAGAGCCACAGGACTCCGTCGATGAAGGGTGTACGTTTTGGCCCCTCGGAGTGCTCTGTGTACTCAATGCTAACATTGTGCGCCCCATTAGGTTGACCCTAAGGTGCGCCGTCAACATGTTTGGATGTGGTGTATAGAGTTGTCTTACAGACGTTATTGCCGTGCTAGTTCCGCCGCAACGCGAGGTACGCGTTGGTTGGTTCGGTGAGTGAGCCTCTTACCCCTCCTGTGGGTCCCCTCTCAGCTTTTTCCCTCCCCAGAGAAAAGCTCGCGCCGAACAGAAGGCATCGTCATGATGGTATTTCTTCCTTCCTGGCACCGTAGAGGAAGATCTTGCAGACCGTTCCTTGAAGGAGGAGAGCTGGCCTGCCTCGCGCGCAAGGCGACGTCGATACGTGTAAAACAACACCATGATCATGCTGTGTATGCAACCCGCCGCTATGCATAGGACTCCGAGCAGAAATGCAAAAGCCCACAAACACTCGAATCATTGTGCATAGTGCCTCCATAATGTGATTGTTGGAGAACGGGACATGCCATGTCAGACTGACGGATGCATGCCCCCCATGAGTTTAGATATAATCATAGAGGTGTGCGATGCCACAGTGCCAGTGGATGCTCGACAAATGCTACCGGGAAGGGAACGTTTTTCTCTGCTGTTCGATAGCAGTCATGAGACGATGTGCCTGCACGTCCCGCAATATAAGCGGATATCCGGGTAATACGAACGGATGAATTTCTCACCGCAGCATCCTCCGGAGGAAGTGCCCCCTTTGCCATGTTGTGCTTGCCAAACTTCACTCTGTGCCTATGTTGCGATGACAGCTTGGTCATGCCTTCTTGAGGCACCAGCAACCTCTCGCATTCCTCCTGTGTTGCAACATGGCCTTGTAAGAGGGAGAAGAACTTGTGCCGCAGGACGGTCTTGATAGATTCGAGCGCCTGTGTCGTGTACCAGCCGTCACGTTCGTTGCATGTATCACGTAGAGATTCCTCGTCCTCTGCTTCAATCATCTCCTGTAACATCAAGTCCGTGATGTCGCAAAGTTGGAACGCAGCCGTCTCGGAGGTAACCGTAATGCCGTCGAATATGTGCGAACGACGTTCATCCATGCCCGAGAAGCGCGCCTGCGCATTTTCATTACGCTGTTCCTGTCGGCGCGTGACCACCGAGGGTCGTACAATAGGGTGGTTGATGTTCCGGAAGTAAAGCCGTTGGTAACTGGAGGCACGTAAAACGCTGTATAACATGAGGGAGAGGCGAACGCACGTACAAACGAGCTTCTGGATCAATTCTAGGGTCATAGCCCAGGCGGACGTATGTGTCTCGCCATGGCCCATCTTCGAAGACATACGACACGAGAGGCAAAAGGTATTTTGAGCTATGGTGCGTATTCAGCTTAGAGACCATCAGAGTATTCGATAGCGTACTTGATTATGTCGCGCACTTCCATGGGTGTAAACTGGTTGAAAACGGCAGCACGCGTCCAAATGGGACGCTTTTTGAAGATCTGCACAAACGCGAAACATGGGTGGTACAGAATTGTCCGTTAAAAGCATGAACACCCACTTCCCCGAGTTTAGTGAGGATACTCTTGTCTGCTTGACCGCGATGCTCTTCGACCGCAGTCGAAGGCTTGTCGGGTACCTGATAGGTTGTTTTCATTAAACAGTACCACTCAATGAGCGAGACGGTGGGATTGCTCACGTTCTTTTCTGTATATGCAACTGAGATCGGTCCGAGTCCTTTCCAGCGCATGCGGTTAATTAACCGTTTTTTCTCTTGGCCCGTTTCTTCGTCAACGACGATAGTCTCGACGGACGCTGTATTGGCCTTGAAGCTGAATGTGACTCGTTAGTTATAGGCCAACGTACAAGGACCAGAGATAACCGACTTGTAATTTTGAGGAATTCCCTGTCTACTAAACAGTGGCGGAGGAAACAGCCTCAGATTGCTTCTTGCGCGCGGAGCAGTGTCCGTGGCATGGTTTTTCCCAAGCAGCTGGGGATCAATGTCCATAGCTGATGGATCTGCTTCCGTTTCTGAGATCGTGTAGTCTTCCTCTTCAGGGGGCACATGATATCCAAGCACGCCCTCCACTATGGCAGTGGTGGTTAGCCTTGTGGCGCTGCGCAACGGATTGAACGTCTTACCGTCCATATTGTCCATCGCGCTGCGTAATTTGGCTACAGGATCTGACATGCCTGGTTGGAACTGGAAGTCCGCCATGCCTGTAGATATTACAGTTGTACAATTCAGCGCATGTTTTAGCAATACATCGTAGCGCACATACTACGAAATCGCGCGGTTTTTGGAACTACCCCCACCGCTTCAGTGGTGTACTCGCCCACCGCGCCGTCCCCAGTATAGCCATCTTTATGCTTTCTCCTTCGCTTCACAACTCTGAGAACGACATTGCTCGTGGGCACGACCTCGCCGGGGATGGGATGTGCATACGGGTTGCCCGGCCGGAAGCCGAGCTCGAGGAGTGACTCGACACGGTCACGCCCGGTCGCACGGCGGAACGCCGTGTCAATTGCGGGCTGTCCACCAAGCCGCTCTAACGCAAGAGGGATAGATGCAGGTCGGACATAGCCAGGGTACTCGATTGAGTAGAGGTGAGTGCTAGGAAGGGGGCGAGAAGGCGCAACCGCAAGTCCAGATCCGGCTGACGCCTCCTGATAGTCGCTGTTTGTTCTTCCGGCAGGTAGTGAAGAGGATCCTGAGGAAGGCTGTGATGATCCCGCTGTAGGGTCAGCATCCATGTCTGTTTAGCGGTTAGATGAGCAAAAGACACAAGATGGATTCTTAATGCGGGGCGTTAGCGAGGCGCGCTCACAAGTTGCGCCGACGCGTTTCGTCACGTGGCCATTCAACACTTCGATACCGAGTGCAGTAGTCGGCGGGATTCGGGAAGCTTGTAACATCCGCTCGTCTCCTGTGCGGTGTCCCTCTGCGGAATCGCCGCTCTCAAGTGCCTGAAGTCATGGAAAACACCTCTGAAACGACTCTGCCGACCGCAGATGCTGCTGCTGAAGCTCCCGGCGGTTTCTTCTCTAACATCCTCACCCCCGGGTCGTCCCTCAATCCCACGTTCCTTCGCATTCTCGACGCGGCATTCATCGCTCTGCTGCTGGTTTTCATTTTGCTTTTATTCCTTACTGGAGGAAGTGTACACATGGTGTTCCTCATTGTCATCGAAGGATGTCTTTGGGTAAGCGTGAAATGGTGAGCATGCCCAACTCGAATATCGATCCCGTGTCGCCGACAAACGTTTGTGAACCTATACAGGTTCATCTCCGAGCTCCAGAATATGCGTGAAGAAGAGGTAACCAAAAGCAATACGAGCGCAAAGCAAGAAATGACAGGATTGAAGCTCAAGGCTGAATAGACCGCGGCTTCTCTCGCTCCACCAGTCCTCGTGTTCCATCGCCCTCTATAATACACCGCGCACACATAATCGTACATTCCTCCATCTACATCAAAGTGTCATAGGCATGACAACCACCACACGTCAACGCCACAGGCATATCAGCGACGACCGCGCTCGCTCGTCTCATACCACGCCTTCGTCCTCCTTGCGCTATCCTGTGCCAGCTGGAATACTACCCGAGATGACGCAATGAGCCCAACTCGCTACAAGGAGCATAATGTGATACGTACATTCTCGTTCAGTACCATCCATTCCTTCTCGGAATGCCGCGATAGCAGCGTCCCCACCTCGGCCGCCGCCAGTGGCATGGATGGATGCGAAGTGCTGCGCCTGGTCGATGATTTCCGGAAGGCGGGCGCGGAAGGTCTGGTATAAAGGCGGACATGGAGACGGTACGGTTGCAGGGACAATGGACGTGTAGGAGAAAACAGAGAGTGGATAAGACAGTATGACGGTATGGTCGAGGCGGACGTACATCAGTGAGCACCTTTGACAATGTCGCAGCTGGTTGATCGTCCAGTCTGAGATGCGACTGCTTTCAGCGGAGAACCCAAGATAAAGGACGTTGTCGACTTACAACTTTGTGATCATTCTTCCGAACCCGTACCACGGCCCCCCTTGGCCGACCAATGCGGAAAGACGTACGCTTCGAGGCTCCGCGTTTAACGCGTTTCGGACACGCGCTGAGAACGGAGGAGGTATCGTAAAGTCGGCGTAATCCCTGTGCAAGACGATCTTACAGCCAAGGTCTCGTAACAGGAGGTGGAGGTACTGACGAGTAGATGAGGATGTATGCCATCCACAAGGGTATCTGAACTTTGCTCAAAGCCTTGATCTACCACCGTTATTTCTTAGAAGTATGTTCATGTGGTTTGCGTGTGTAGACGTACTTCGCCAGACTTGCCTCCATCAAGGTGACCCATGTCGGGCACGTCGACCTTGAACGTGCACTGTATCTTCTGGTTCTCCGCCAGAATCGACTCGATTGAATAATAGTCATCGTCCATTTCCCACCAGATTTGCGCGTCGAAACAGCAGTTGTAGCTATGAATGCGTGTATACAAAGTTTGCCAGTGCAGAGACGGAGGGGTGGTGAGTACAGGTGACAAAGCGAGGTGTGCCGACGCGACGCGACGCGCGCCGCAAACGCGTCCGAGACGCGTCCACGCGCAGCTTCCCACGCCTAAGTCCTACATACATCCTCTCCACTGTCCGGTCAGCGCACGGCTGAGCCTGTGGGCCCCCCTCGGTCGCTTCTTCGCTGCTTGTGTGTCTCTCCTTGACACAATGCTCTGCCGCGCCCGCATTCCCCCCGCACCTTTGTCGTGTGCGATCGGCATTACAACGTTCAGGCTCACACACGCCGCTGTCCTACGTCACGCACCAACATACACCCCGCGGACATCTTCACCACAATGCGCGTCGTCTGCTCGCGAGGCCCTGCGTGCACGCTCATTTTCGACGTCACCGCGGATACAGGCGAGTGAAGGCCCGGATATGCAGGCGATATTCGCACAGCAGCAAAGACTTCTCAAGTTACTTCAAGAGAAGCCCGAGGTGGTGGAGAATATCAAGTCTTTCGTGAGCTTGCTCCAAGCAAATGGTGAGAGTATCTTATTTCCCCCGGTCAGCGCGCGCAAACGCTATAGGCCCCACCCGATGGCTTGTTTTAAAGAGCCAGTGTTGGCCCGTGTCCATATGTGTGTTACTGTACTCATGATTTATTGCGTGTCTTGACAGGGATCGATGTAAGTTCGGGTAAAGTACCGGGAAAGATGGACATGTTGCGCCTCTTTATGAAGCCAGAAGTGCGCGAGAGCGCGATGAAGGTAGCCACAGCGCTGCAGGAGGCTGGTATTGACATGCAGTCAAAGGTGAGGGCAGTTTGTCTCTATGCTTATGGTATACTCATCCATTTCGCGTGCAGGAGGCAATGCAGTCACTTCTGGCCATGCAGAAACAGTTTAGTCCCAAGGACAAGTAGCACTCTTTGTGATGACGTGACTATGACTGTGCAGTGTTGTTTGCTGTCGACCGCTACTGTATGGACTTTCTGTTGATACCGCCACATCCTTCACTCACTGTCCGATTGGGGCCATGGATTCTGTATTTGGGTCTCGGGGTCCGTGACCGGTGGGGCGACGCGAGTACGTGCAGGCATCAAAGCGACCATAGAGCTCTTGATAATATGCTGCTCCTGCGAACTCGAGGGAGGGAAGAGTGGGGCCGCAACTGTGCCTCGCGGCTGGAAGAGGTATGCGTACCGAGTTTTTATAACGCCTCAGAAGCATGGACACAAGAGGATGGGGCGATCTCTCGAGAAATCATTGGCGACCGCGCGGCCGTAAGTATGGCTGAGGATGGCAAGCCGCAAATTGGCGGCGGATTCGCCCCGGCCTGTCGAATGTGCAAGAACGGTTCTAGATAATTCACCGGCCCTTGCACAGCGCGCTCGAAAAGTGATGAGGCCGCCAGGACGCTCTGAGGAGTAGGCACTGCACACACGGGCTGGGACACAGACCCGGGGCGGGTGCGAACAAAGGACGGAGAGCAGGGGCGGGTGGAGTGTGCTCTGCCCCAAGACGGGATGGAGGCGCAGCGGCGGGCTGAGTGAGCGCGGGCGGAGTGAGCGCGGATGGATGATGACGTATTCGCAGGGCGGCTGTATGACGACATGGACCACGCCCGCCTCAAATCCATCTCTTCCGGGTCAGCCACCGTCTCTACTTTCCTCCCCCGCCTCCCCCTCTCCGACCCCAGCGTCTCGTCCCCTCCGGTCCCCGCCCGTCCACAGCCATGCCTACAGGAACAGGAGTCGTCGACGCCTTCAAGAGTCTGTCTCCTGTCTCCTTCCCCTCTGGTACCACCTGACACTTTTCGGCATTGTCTCGCATCAGATCTCATCCGCCATGGGAAGAATCACCACTCCACCAGGCCACAGGACGACGCCTCATACCACCACGCGTACGCGCAACCTCAGATACAGCAGCAGCAACAGCAGTCACAGCCACAGCAGCAGCAGCGCGCGGAACAGCCCTCTCGCCAACATCGAGAGCCTCGCGATGGTCAGCAGCAGCAGAAACAAGGGGGCACGCCCAAGTACAAGGAGGAAGTCGAGCAGATAGTGCAGGAGGAGCGCGAGGCGAAGGGCAAGATGCCCGTCTACAAGGGTCTCGAGAATTACAAGCTCGTTGAGAAGATGGGAGAGTGAGTCCTCTTGTCTACTCGCGCTGCCTATCTCGTCCGCCTGTCTCTGTGCATTCTCGTGGCGCTTGTCGCGGACTATATCTGCTCGCGCAACCAGCTCCACTCAGTGGACGATGACGTGCTGGCCGGGTGTATGCGCCACGCCATTCATACACTATGGGCGCTTTGGTTGGGTATACTGAACATGGGGCTGTGGCGCTCGTGTTAACATGTATGGACAGAAAAAGTTCTGTCTCTGCTTGTTAATTACCCTCAATTTCGCCGTTGTCTGACCACTGTCTGATGATCTCACACAGCGGTGCCTTCTCCAACGTCTACAAAGCCATCGATGTCAGATCTGGTCAGAAGGTTGCAGGTAAGTTTGCCAGTCTGTACTTGATCTCGATTGTCGTTGATCCACATCATCACAGTCAAAGTTGTACGCAAATACGAACTCAGTGCATCTCAGGTTAGTTTTTCCTGCTCCCCCGTCCCCACTTCATTCATTATGTACTTGTGTCCTGTACGCCGTGTCTGTAGGCCGGCGAGAAGCACCTGAACCGCGAGTTTAAGAAGAAGCCGCGGGTCACTGAGGTGCATATAAATGTCCTTTAATTCTCCTTGGCTGACCACCTTTCCATGCGTAGAGGGCAAATATCTTGAAAGGCGAGTGGGGCTTTTCGATGGCCTTAGTATTCCGTTCATTAACCACCTCAATAGAGGTGCAAATTATGCGCGGCATCAATCACCCAGCAATAGTGAAGCTGCTAGCTTTCTTTGAGTCTCCAGAACATTATTTCCTAGTACTAGAACGTACGTCTAATGTGGTGCTTTATGGTCCGAAAATCGTGCTAACATCCATTTAAAGTGATGGAAGGCGGAGAACTCTTCCACCAGATCGTAAAGTTGACTTACTTCAGCGAAAATCTGGCACGGCACGTCATCGTTCAAGTGGCTCAAGGGATCCACTATCTACATGAGGAACGTGGTGTCGTACACCGTGATATCAAGCCCGAGAATTTGCTTTTCGAGAGGATACCCATCGTCGCTTCGAAGAACCCCGCGCCGAAGCAGTTTGATGAAGAGAAGGAGGACGAAGGCGAATTTCTACCCGGAGTGGGCGGGGGTGGTATTGGCCGAGTGAAGATAGCGGACTTCGGTCTCAGCAAGGTTGTCTGGGACGAACAGACTATGACGCCTTGCGGCACGGTCGGATACACAGCGCCCGAAATCGTCAAAGACGAACGGTACAGCAAGAGCGTGGACATGTGGGCCTTGGGCTGTGTCCTTTACACCCTCCTGTGTGGCTTCCCCCCGTTCTACGACGAGAGCATCAACGTCCTCACCGAGAAGGTTGCGCGTGGTTATTACACATTCTTGAGCCCCTGGTGGGACACTATTAGTCCGTCCGGTGTGTCTCTCACCTATGTCCTGCTATCCGATCATACTAATCGCTCTTTCAGCCAAGGATCTCATCACTCACCTGCTTTGTGTCGACCCCGCACAACGCTACACAATCGACGAATTCCTCGCCCACCCTTGGATAACCGCTGCGCCGACTGTGCCCCAGCCTACTCCCCTCCCCAGTGCTGCCAGGACGCTTGACTCTCCACTCCTCGCAGAGGTCCGCGGTGGCGTTCGCGAGGCACGCTCACCCGGCATTGCGACCCTCAAAGAAGCCTTCGATATCACATATGCTGTTCACCGTATGGAGGAAGAGGGTGCTAGGCGACGAGCACAGAAAGGCGGGGCTAACCGCGGTTTCCTTCAGAATCTCGACGAGAGCGACGAGGACGAGGAGCGAGTTGTCATCCCCAAGCAACCTCCATCCGGCGCCGGTGCAAAGGTCGCCGCGAAGCGTGCTGTGCAAGAGAGCCATGCATACGACGGCCGCGCAGGTCAGCGCGATCGCGGACGGAGAACGAACGTTTCAAAACCATTCGAGCTCGACATGCACGGTGCCACGCTGCTGGGTCGCAGACACAAGCGCACCGTTGATGGCGGTGTGGACGGTGGTTTGGGCGGAGCCGGGGCTAGTCCCTTGGCCAAGCCAACCAAGGCAACCCACGTCGAGCCGGTGGAGATCCCGATGTCGCCTATGCGTGTTGACTGAAGCCGTAGCCGCCGCTAGTCGGGCCGTTGCTTGTCTGCTGTTTTCCCCACAGATCTCTCGCGCACATCGTCGCTCAGAGTCAGTTTACCGCCAGTCCCTCGCTCGTTCGCACTCCCTATCTGTACGTTAGATTCGATCTCCTGCTCGTCTGCCCCCCACAAGCCGCTTCTGTTGCTGGCCAGCAATTGTATGTATTAGTATACAACGTAGCTGTTTATGTCATTACTGTACTCTCCGCTGCCACCTACCTTTCCTCGGCATGTACACATCCGCCGACCCTGTTCTGTCACGTACAGTATACTCATTACGATATGCTCGGTGCATCATGTCAATACACACAGACTCGTGCATCCACAAGAACGTCTAGCGCGCATTTGTAAACAATATGGGTGGTTTAACGGCACGTGTACACGGCTGAATGGGCACACGGATTAATAAATTACGGCTATAACCAGTGTCTGGTGGCGGATAGACAGCGACGGGTATCATTACAGCAAGGTAAATATGGTATAATATGCGCTACTAATGTTCTCCATTGTCCTTTGGTCTTCCCGTCCTGATTACCCAAACGTCCAACAGTTGTCTATAGATCGGATGTCCCCTACCTAATCTTCGTCGCTGTCGCTGCTCGTATAGTCATCTTCGTCCCCGAACTCCCCGCCGCCGCCGGCAAGCTGACTGAGGCTGAGGGGCTGCCGGTCTACAGGGGGGGCGTCCTCCGTAATGGCGCCAAAGAGCCAGTCTCCGTCGTCATCCTCGTCCTGCTCTTGTTCCTGTTCCTGTTCCTGCTCATCGCCATCGCCATCGCCATCGCCATCGCCGGCGCCGAGTGTGTCATTGAGCGCGTTGAACATCTCTACATCGAAGTCCTCGTCCACGGCGGAGGACACTGGCGCAGGGAATGAGATGTTCATCGCATGCGAGGGCGGCGTGAACGCGTCTGGCTCGATCTCTTCCATAACGATCGGCCCCGGAGGCGGGGGCGGCGGGGCTGCCGCTGCCGCAGGAGCGGGCAAGACTTCGTCCCAACCGTCGTCGTCGTCTTCTTCCGAATCGTCGGGGAGAGCCGCGACCGACGCCGCCGGGGCGCTGCTGGTGGGCGCTGCCGCGACCGGAGGTGGGGTCGCAGAGACGGGTGGAGGCGGAAGGGACACGGCGGAAGACATGTTCGGAAACGAGAGCACTGCGGGCTCCTTCTTGGGCGGGGTCAACAGCTCCTTCTTGGGATGGGAGACCTTGACCTTCTTTTTCGTGGGGATATTGAGCGTCTCCGCATCGGGCTCCCCAGGGGCCTCGCGCTTGTTTGGGCTCTTGCTTGGGCCGGTTGTCGATATTGTTGTCACCGTCGTTGCAGCTGTGGCCGTGACCGGCGCTTTAGCCTTAACGGGCCGTGACTTTGGGGTTTTTAAGGGTGCATTGGCCGGCTTGGTCAATGCGGACGAAGGCGCAGGCTGGGAGACTATGGTAGGAAGCACCTTTGGTTTAGAAATGGCCGGGGAAGTGGACGACTGCATTGAGGTCGAAGCAACCAAGGGCTTCGAGGGAAGGGTACTAGCGGGACGTGGAGGCTGCGACTTTGTGGCCTTGGAGTTGACCGCTAAGCGTGAAGCCTTCGGAGGCAACTTGTCCTCTACAATTTCCCCTTCACTCTCTTCTTCCTCTTCCTTCTTAACCGCGCGACTCTGTTGTGCGGTAGAGGTAGAGGTTGAAGGACGGGGAGGAACCGCTGCACACAAATATTCAATGCTGATCACAAAGATGGGAACAGTGTAAAGGTAAACTCACGAGAAGCCGCTTCACGCGACGAGGGATGAGGGTAGTCATGGACAAGTGTGATGTATGAATCGACCTTCTCTATGGTAAAAGTCTGTAGTCACATTTAGAACTGGTTGGGAGAGGCAGGGGCCAGCAAAACGTACTCTAGTCTCGTCATCGTAAATCAGGACACATTCGACC
This sequence comes from Grammothele lineata, assembly GCA_002150815.3. NCBI lineage: Eukaryota > Fungi > Basidiomycota > Agaricomycetes > Polyporales > Polyporaceae > Grammothele > Grammothele lineata. Next base: position 214,812 of record NDFF03000018.1, read on the forward strand.
TCCTTCGTAGGGGCCATGGAGCCCTTAAACCTAGCCATGACACCTTCCTGTACGACAGGAAAAAATGAGGACAAGGAACGAGTCTTCACAGGTTGCTGACGTACCTGTTTATTGGGCCGTGCCAGCTTCACATTCCCCCTGCCTTGATCATCTACGCCTTCGATCTCTATGGTGCCGGGCTTGTCGGGGTCGATGGAGTCGGGTTTGTGGTTATCTTTCGGGTCTTAAGCCCATGATGGTCTGTCAATGCACAGAGCGAGAGGCGGCGCTACTCACATCGCATGGAATAGAACTCGCGTTCGTGCTTGCTGTTTGCGGGGGCGCCCTTGCGTGCCTTGAGGGTACGGGCAAGGGAGGAGCCAAGACGGACTTCGTGGCGGCCTGAAGGCATGGTAGAACTGGATGCTGTCGCACTCATGGTGGGAGATATGGAGATGGTGGAGGTAATAAAGAGAACGAGCTCGCACGGCCTGAGCAGAGAGGGACTGAGCGCTGAGCAGTGGCCACCGGCTCTCACTCCGACCATCACTGGCGCTGTCACCCGCTTCGGCCTCCTCTCACGTGTGGCGCCGCGTCTGCCGGACCGCTCTCACGAGGCTGAGTGTTCCTGCTGTGACGTTCAACATTTGCTCGTTGTGGAAGGGCGGCTAGCTCAGTTGGTTCGTCGGTTCGATCCCGGCGTTGGCCAGAGCTTTTTGTCTCTCTACGCAATGACCCACAACCGAATCCCCTCCACGCAACCACTCACAATTGTCGTCCTTCCACACACGCGTAATTGTTTTCAACGGGCGACTTTTTCGGTCAGGGGAGTCGTACGCTACAGGTGGACAAGTAGGTACAAATTGGACCAGCAACCCAGACGTCAAACAGCAAAGGCGGCAGCAAGAGGTATCGGTATCGTATAGCAAGTGAGAACTGAAAGCCGAGGGAACGAAGAGAAATGTATGCCTATCTATCGGAAGCCTGCGCTCGATAGTATATATGGTACTCAGTGTCCGCGAGGATGGTCCGTGAGTGTCCGCGTTAGTCCGTGTCGTCTCCAAACGCAACACCAGCTACGCGCGTCCCCGGCGCGCACAAGCTGGGCTGGGCGTGACGTTCCCCCCATCGGGCGACCGTTCGTCGTTCCGGTAGCAGGAACGACCTGACATGCGCCGCTTAGGCAGAGGCAGAGGCGGCCGCCGAGGAGGACGTGTCCGTCGACGTCGAGTTCGAGCCATCCTGCCAGCCGTCGATCGTAATAGCGCCCATGGTGCCCGTCTGAAGGTTGCGCGTGCCGGGCGAAGCGACGACAGTACTGTCGCTCTCAGCGGTGGTCGGGGCCGCGGACGCAGCGCTGTCACTCGCACTAGCAGTAGCGGACGCGGACGCGGCGTTCGACCCGTCGGTCACGCTCGCGGTCGCGCTGGAGACGGCGATCGACGTCGCGCTACCAGCAGAGACGGCGGCAGAGGAAGCAGACGCGATGATAGAGCTCGCCTCGGAGGGGGAGATGGTCGTAGTAGAAGTCGAGTTGCTCGCGTTGTTGCCTGAGCTGCCGGACGCTGCGAGGACGAGCTGGGAGAGGACCTGGGTCTGCGTGTCGATGAATGCCATCGCGGGACCAGCAACGACGGGCTGGCCAGCACGGTTGACGGCATCGCCGTTGAGAGGCTGGTCATCAGCCGTGATAAAGAGGCCGACCGGGCCCTCGATGCCGTCGGGAACGACGCACTGGTCGATGGGCAGCGAGATGGTCATGGGCATGCCCCCAACGAGCATCTGGCAGTGAAGACCCTACATACTCTTTGTCAATACACCAATCAGCGGAGCTATATGTCCATACACGCACGTCAGTCGAGCCGTTGATCGCAGGCGAAGAGAACGTGAGCGAGGTACCGGGGCCGACAGAGCCGGTGTTCGTGATCGTAAGAGGCTGGTTCGCAGTCAAGTTCAGCTCCCCCACGCAGCCAGTAATGAACGAGCCAGCAATCGCGAGGACTTCGTTGGGGTTAAGGGCGATATCGAACGCCTGAGGGATGGACGCGCCGTTGTTAAGAACGTTCAGGATCGTCTGGTGCCGGGCTTCCGTAGTCAAGATCGAGCCAGCGGCGGTGAGGAGCGTGGGGTCATCAATTAGGTGGGCCGCGCCGAGGTAGGCGCCAACACCAAGGTTCTCCACAACACGAGCGGTGGCAGCCATGGTCGGAACATCGTTAAGCGCATTGCCGAAATCGAACTTGCAGTCCGAGATAGCACTATCGCCAAGAGCAGTAATCACGGACTACCGAAAATCGTTTAGGACGCGGATACGGTGTCCTGAAGGGAAAAACACACCTCCAGAGCAGTCTGGTGAGAAGCCTCATCGGTCTGAATGGCGGTGAATTGCTGGACGGGAAGGTTGGCGTCCACGAAGCCTGCGCTAGTGAAATCGCTGGCTTGGAACTTCTGGAGAGCTTGTTGGTAGAACTGGGACTCGAACTGCTCGAGGACGTTTGCGAACTCTGAATTATGACGGATATACAGACCACTCGGTTAGGAACAGTAGGTAAACAGCAGTAGACAAAGATACGCACTGAGGACGACAAGATCGGTGGCTTTGTCCCGCTTGACCGGGGCACCAAGAACCATCAAGGGGGCCGCGAGGGCAAGGAGGGACGCGAGAGAAGGCATTACAAAGGACCTGGTTGCTTACTGCCGGAGTTGAAGCCTGCTGGAGGACGAGTTGGGCGATGCCGAAACGAATGGAAGTGGTCCAGGGGCGCTACCGGGCAGCCCGAAAGTGACTGTCAGAAAGCGGAAGAGGTGAGCGATGCACACAGGACAAGCAGCAGCGAAACCGACCTTGAGCACCGAAAAAAGACGGGGGGAAGGGGAAGGAGGGACGGGGACTGGGCGGCGAGGAGAGGATCGCCCTTTTACGAGGGGGCAGCTGATTCGCCGCTGTCGTCTACCATAACACTGGTTCGGGGAAACCGGCAGATTGCTTATCCCCATAGAAACCGTTCAATATGCTCTATCGCAAACGTCGTTCCCTCGCCGTCCTCGCCGCCCATCCGACCAATCCTGGCCCACCGCCCACCCATCGCTCTCTGGCGTGCAGTCTGGCATGCTCTGGCAATGAGGGCAGCAGGCAGCACTCCACGTCGTCGACGCCCTCGCACAGCGCGCTGCAGAGGTTTCGGAGGCTCGCCTGGGATGGCAGTCCTGACATCAGCATCGGCGTGATTGCATCCAATGGGAAGGCGCGCTCAAGGCCTGCGAACATGGCAGAGAACAGGATGGTGCGACCTTACCGCTCCTACGGTCCACATCGATCACTACCACCTCCTCGGTGGCAGCAAGCACAAGCAAGTATGTACCCTCGTTCCGCTGAGAGCATATTCCTGTCAACGCGGTACGTCGGTGTCTGCCCAGCGTTGCTCAGCGGGATTGATCCCTCCGCTAGTCAAGTTACTGCTCAATCAACATTCCCTTCTGTGCGTTTTCGACGTCGCACGGTCCTCTCGCAACAGTCAACATTTTTGTAAAAATAGATGTGGTCCACCGACGACGGCAGTATGTACTATACTTGGCCCTGCTGATGCTCTCAAATCCCAGGGCCGTCGTAAGCACCCACAGCGGGCCGCCCTCCGCCTCCGCTGTCGCCGCCTCCATTGCTCGAGGCCAGCCAAACCTTCTCCGACAACGCCGGTGCCGCCAGAGACTGCGCGGTGCGGCCTGGTGCGGCAGACTAAGGAGGCCTCCGAGATGATCAGGCTGATTTCCGCTGCCTGGCCCGCGTTGGACCTCGTCGGATCCGTCCCCTCGTCCCCGCCCAGGTCGACGGCGAGAGTATGGTCGATGGGTCCGGTTCGATTAGCGCCCCAACGTCACATCACCGTGACTGCCTTGCGGGTATACCTGCGCCCGCGGCACGCGCCAGGCACGGTGATCTTAGCGGGTCGCGCGGCGGTCCTCGCGCGCGACTGCACTGCGAGGTTCGCCTTCGCGGCGCGCGTTGTTGTGGCAAACATCGCACCAGTATCCGTCTTTGAGGTTTCCTCCTTCAAATAAGCGGTGTATTCTTAAATACGCCGAAAATATTTGTGACAGTAATAAAAACTTGAGACTCTTCAAGGAGTTATTAGTAGAAATGACTTCCTACTAGTAATGAACTTGGTCTTGAGTCAACAGTGAGCATGAACAATAGTTAAACCAGCGTGGAGACGAGTTATTGGGCCTAGGCGCACTAGCTTGCGTGGTAGGTACATTCCTTGAGCTTGCAGAGGCTACCGCGACGGCACGGACTGAGACATGGAGTCTTTTCGCGGGTGCGCGAACTCGCGCATGACTACTATACATTCAAGAACTTCTTGTGCAAAGCAACCTTCATAGAGGTCGGCGAGTAAAAAGGGCTAGCCCTTTTGAGCAGTGTGTCCTTAAACCATTGCAGCTAGCTAGTAAACAGAGCCTCGCTAGAATGGAGGGTTTGCCCGTGTACTGAGCACGACTGGGCTCTCGCTGGACTCGAGGCATGAATATCCCGCGCTACGGATGTACTCGACAGGACCGGACCACAAGACGTCCTAGTTCAGTCGGTATATTTGCGCACTAACGGAAGGGAGCTGATAATTTCGTACATTGTTGCAAGGCGGGCCGTGCTGAATCCAACGCGACGTAGCCTGTCGCGGCACTGCTACTAGTAGCAGCTCGCGCTCTCCTTCGTCCCAGAACATAGTCTTTGCATTGCGCTCGCCTTAACATAGCGCCGATGTATCCTAAAGATATGGTGGGTGGTGACATGAGTGCGCGCGGATCGCGCATCTCTGAGGAGGAGGGCATCGCACCCTCAAGCTCATTGAGGGAGGCTCGCATGTCGCGCGTGTCGCGCGAAGAGCCACGACGATGCCGCCGATGCGCGGCGCAATCGGCGAAGTCACAGGATGTCACTGAGTCTCAATTTGGGGTATTCGTGACACGAGGCGCCCGTTAGGCGCTAATCGAATGAGACCCATCGACTGTCTACTCGTCGACGGCTCCGTCGTGTGCCCCCGCTGTGCCTGTCCTTGGCCTGTCCAGACAAGCGCCGGTGTGGCCGCCCCGCTTGCGAGCCAATCCTGCCGCGTGGAGCGGGACCTGATCTCGACACTCGCATCATCATCTCCCTCCCAGGCTAGGGATGTATAGACGCCCGTACCGGCTGTGCCTGGCATTCACCTCGCCCTCCCGACACGGCGGGCATACCGGATTTTAACGCGGTGCGAAAGGCGTGTGAAAGGGGAGCGAGGTCCAACTTTTCACGGCCATTTCCCACGCAATTCTCCCGTGACAAAAGTTGTCCTTTCTCATGACTTTCCCACCACTTTCCCTCGCATGTTGCTCGGATTTCACACCAGGTGACAGTTGTAGAGTCCCGCTAGCAGAAATCGGGGCGAAAGCTTACCTTTCAACTCCCTTTAACCGCCTCTCGTGGGAAAGGAGAGGGAAATGTTGGTATGGAAGGGAAAGGCAGAGGAAAGGCAGAGGAAAGGCAACCTGTCACGTGCCTTTCCTCCTCCAGCACAACGCAACTGAAAGGAAGACCGGGCCGGGGTGGCGAAATGTCAGGGAAAGTCGTGCGAAAGCAAGCGAAAGTTGACCTTTAACGCACGAGAAACTATCTTGTGAAAGGCGTGGAAAAAGTTGGACCGCGCTCGCCTTTCGCATGCCTTTCCTCTCCCTAAAAAAGTTGGTATGCCTGCCGTGCGAGAGTGTCCTCCTTCTCGGCTGCTTGGCCATGATTTCTGGCAGCAGAAGCTTCATACTAATTTCCTATGCCGTCAGGCTGTTTCGTCACACAGGCTACCGCGCAAGCGGCATAGTGGCTAGGACGCGGGCCGCTGCAAATGTCCGCAGCGTTTACGCCATGCCGGCACTGCACGCAATTCTCGGTGGCAACGCCTATTGGACGCAGGCTTCCTTCCAGCAACTACCTCCGTGCTTGCCGAGTACCCCGATCTACATCCGAGCCTCCCGAGCTTCCGAGATGCCCGACCTATAAGGCCCTACTACATCTACTTACCACCTTAAAATTCCGCATCTTCTAGCCACCGGAACGCCATGGCTTGCGCCTCCGCAGGTTTATCCAGAGGGACGTAGAGGACATACGTATGTCAGTGTCTTGTCTGCAATGCCAGAGAGTGCGTGAGAGCGTGACACTCATCATATGCCCTGCGCCATAGACCGTCACGAATGACAAGAGGCTGGTTGATTTGACTTGGCCAACAGTGCGCCCGTCAACAGTCCAGTTCCGGAACCCTTGCCTACGATAGGCATCCGCGCCCGTCCACTCGAGCTCTTCGAGCCACAGCTTGCTCGCCACCCAGTTGCACTGCCAGTCGTACGTCCCCGAATAGATGAGAACGCGCACGCCGCGCTCGAGCAGGCCGGCGATGTAGTGTTGCGACGGGATGGTAAATTTGTCCATCCGCGAGTTGAAGTTATGGCTGACGTCAGATGCGCACGAGCTGAAGTTGCCCGGACTTTCTACGCCCAACAACCTCCGAGTCGAAGGTCGGTTGAGGTAGTCTGTGATGACACCGCTCTCTAGGTAGCATAGGTCACCGATGCAGTCCTGTGATATAATGGACTTGGTCAGTTTGACGGAGTCTACATATACTGGTTTCGACCTTCGAGATATCATAGAAGTTGCGGCCTGTAGTACGGCATTAATCTCACAGCATGTGGCCATACCTAGCATGGCCGATATGGTGTCCACGTACCGCTCTTTTCGTACGTGCCACTGACCTCGCTTTGGCAAAATGTCACCGCTGCACGGCAGTTGATCTCATCAAAGATGTCCAAGCAGCTCTCTTGCATTGCTTTCTCGCAGCGCAAAAGCTGCACAATTCGTCCGCCTGTCAAACGGGTGGCGGCCATCATGATATCAAACACGCACTCACAGCCGTCTTCATGCGTACACAGTTGCCGATCGTTTGGAAGGGCACGGGGAGAGCTGCGGTTCCGCACTCCATCTCATACCTGCCCCGATAGATCCTGAAGCGCGGAAGCCCGTTGTTGATGAGCGAAATGGGAAGTTGTAGCAGAGGCAATTCAACTCGTACTTCGAGAAGTCGACAACGCCATTGCCAATCAGTATGCTCTCGAGGTTGAGCGTGTCGCGGTCTTCTTGTTTCGCGATACGATTCTGATCGACGACATAGCTTGCAAATGCGGGCAGATAGCGCCCCTGGGAAACACGGAGTCGTTAATTGCATCATAGAGACATTTATAACGGAAGCACATACACCGTATGATTCTCCAGCAAGGTGAAGCGTGCGTCCCTTGAATTGGGAGAATGTCTCGAAGAAGATAGTAAGGAACGCATAGACGTTCTTTGCTGCGTCCTCCGTCGTCTCGATTGTCTCGCCGAAGTCTGCGTAAGAGAAACCCACTCCGACACTGAATGTGCACACTCCGTCAGCCCCATGGAGGGAAAAGTGGGCAAGATTTAGGGCCTACGGCTGGTCCAGGAAGAATATGTTCGCCTTGGCATTCCACGAGTAGGGGTTCCAGGTGGTTCCGTTACTTGACACGTTCTTCATGTCGATATTGCATGGTCCTGAAGCGACGTAAGCATGCATGACAGTCGAGGGCGGGTTGGCAACGCCCTACCAAGTTCCATTAACAGGCCGAGGGAGGAAGAGCAGCCAGGACCTGACATAGTCGCCACGTAACTGGTAAATCTCGCGAGCTTGCCGACAAACCACTGAGAAAAGCTGACCTCCGTTGATCCACATCATAACATCGTCTGGAATGGAGTGAGTTAAGTATCGATAAGATCCGAACTTACTAAGTAGTTTATGACTTACCATTGTCAGGATCGCGGCGGCTCTCAAAGAAGTAGAAAAACATGTGCTTCGCGCCATAATCAACGTCCAGATAGCCCGTGTACACACTAGTACCACGCGCCTAGCTTGTTAGCAATGCTTGTAGTTGGCGAATGACATTAGAAACTCAGGCGCACTTTACGGTGGGATCGCAAAATTCGCTTTTCTTCATCCGTACTTGATACGCAGGGAAGCGGGGGTGCTCGAGCACGGTCAGCTCGTCCTGGGACGTGACCGACGCCAGAGAACGCGTCGACACCGTGGTGTTCACAACATGCCTAAGGTTGGCACGCGCACCACCAGTCGTGGCGCTTAAGTCGCGGAAATCGAATGCAGCCTGTTGTGCGCTGACGAGGATCGCAAACGCAGCCCCCAGTAGCGAGAGCACCGGCGTGAGCATTGTAGACGATGAGAGAGAGCGGGGCCAAGATGTTCCCACCGGCTTGTCCTCAAATGGATGGAGTTCAAATTCTGTAGTACCACCCTGCGATTGGCAGGCTCACCCAGGACGCCAGTACGGGCCGAAAAAGCCGGACTGGCACTATGTAGATAATATCATGGATAGCAAATAATTCTTGAGCTTTGTTGAGGTTGAAGCTTGAGCTTGAGCGCTTGAGCATTCGACGGGCGTCTCGCAAGCTCTACGCATGCCCGCCCAAATGACGCCGAGATACAGATCGGCGAGAGCACGTGCTCTCATCCCCTCAGTGTCCAAAATTTCGGCACGAGGTGCGAACCGAGCAAAGTCCTCTGCGCAAGAGAGGCCATAACGGTGCAGCATACCCCGACACTTCCTCTGCGGGTCCCTCATTCCTCTGCCTTGTATATTGTCTAAGCAGAGACTCTCAAAATGCTCGTTCTCTACGAAACAGCGCTCGGTTTCTGTCTCTTCAAGCTCACGGACGATGCGAAGCTTGAAAGTCAGGATGTCTGGAAAGACTTTGAGACCCCGGAGCGGGCCAACAAGCTGTGAGCAGTCTATCTCTGTGTTCGAGGTTCTTATTCCTTAGATATAACCCCCTCTGCATCTGCTTCGTTTCGTCCTTCGGAATGAACATTGCAGCCTCAAGCTGAAGGCCATACATCGTTTCACGTCGACCGCAACAGCCGTTGAGGAGATTACTGCGCTGCAGGAGCAGAAGGTCTCAAAATCACTGAAAAAGTTTCTCTCGGAGGAGGTCGTGGGGAAGGGGAAAAGTAAAGAGACCCTTGCCGTCTTCGAGACAGGACTCGGTGCGTAGGGAATCTGTCTTACACCACTCTGTACACCGCTTGACTGCCGTACAGGCAAAGCCATCAAGGAGAAGCTCGGCATTAAGGTTGTCTCTCCGAAAATGACCGAGCTCTTCCACGGCATCCGTTCGCAGCTCACCGCACTGCTGGACGGTCTCGATCCCCAAGACCTTGCCACCATGAGCCTTGGTCTAAGTCATTCATTATCACGGTGCGTCCAAGTAGTACTTCCCAAGCATGTTCTATGTTCTTACCAGAGGAACAGATTTAAGCTCAAATTCTCTCCTGACAAGATCGATACCATGGTCGTTCAGGCAATTGCCCTCCTCGATGACCTTGACAAAGAGATCAACATCTACGCTATGCGTGTTAAGGTCAGTGCAATGATTATTGTCTCAAGAAGGCTTCTTCTCACCTTATACAGGAATGGTATGGATGGCACTTCCCAGAAATGGCGAAGATCATCGTCGACAATATCGCCTATGCGAAAGTCATTAAGCACATGGGTATGCTTTCTGAAATTTTGTCCCTCTCGCTTATCTTAACAATGACGGCCCAGGTTTCCGAACGAACGCTGCCGACACTGACTTTGCCGCTATTCTCCCTGAAGACCTTGAGGCGACTCTCAAGGCAGCGGCAGTCATCTCGATGGGAACGGACATCTCGGAGTCTGACATGGCACATATTAACTCGCTGTGTGACCAGGTCATCTCCATATCCTCATACCGCACACAGCTCTCGGAGTATCTCAGGAACCGTATGAACGCAATTGCACCTAACCTCACTGCACTTGTCGGCGACCTCGTCGGCGCACGCCTCATCAGTCACGCTGGTAGCTTGCTCAGCTTGGCTAAACATCCCGCGAGTACCATACAGATCCTCGGTGCTGAGAAGGCGTTGTTCCGCGCACTGAAGACCAAGCACGATACTCCGAAGTACGGCCTCATCTACCATGTACGTCTTACAACCTTCTACCCGGGTGGTCCAAGCTGACGTTGTGTCAGGCTTCCCTCATCGGCCAAGCACCACCCAAGCTCAAGGGCAAGATGGCACGCATGGTCGCAACGAAGGCCGCGCTCTCGATCCGCGTCGACGCGCTCTCGGATGCGAACGATAAGTCGGAGGAGCAGGCACCATCAATAGGCATTGAGAATCGCGCGAAGCTCGAGGCGCGCCTGCACGCGCTCGAACAGCAGGCCGACGGCGGCGCGGTCCGCTCCGCCTTCGCGGGCAAGAAGCAGGCGCGCTTCTCCATGACCGGCGGCGCGAGCACGTACAACACCGCAGCGGACGCGGTCGACCTTGTGCCGACGCAACGCGAACCAATGGAGGCTGCGGTCAAGGCGGTGTTGGATGTCAAGGCAGAGAAGAAAAAGGCGAAGGAGGAGCGCAAGGCGAAGAAGCGCGCCGAGAGGGAGCAGATTGCTGACGGGATCGAGGAGGCACGAATGGACGTGGATGCGGAGGACGAGATGGAGACAAAGGAGAGCAAGAAGGAGAAGAAGCGGAAGCGGAGGGAGAGCGATGGCGTGGTGATGGACGTGGACCCCGAGGAAAAGGCAAGCTGGTGTCTTAAAATGTGTTCCCAAACCTCTTTCTCACTGTTATTGCCCGTATCCAGCGTCCAGAGGCAGAGGAAGAGCGTAAAGCACGCAAAAAGGCGCGGAAGGCAGAGAAAGCTGCTGCTGCTGCTGCGGCGGCGTCAGCAGAAGGAGGGGAGGCAGTGAACGGGGATGCGAAGAAGAAGAAGAAGAAAAAGTCGGAGGCATAGTGGAGTCTTTCGGCGGTGTCTTCTTGTTTTTGTGTCATCTTGTTGTGTTTTGTGTACATAGGTAGCTCAACTCTTCTCTCACGTTTCCGTGACCACAACGCCTGTTGCCGTATAGTCGTTGCGGAGCACGCTACCGCTTATACAAACACCGACATCTCCACAACATCTAATTTCTTTCATGACAATGGCTGAGTTCGCAATGCCATGATCATACGATCTCGCGCTGCGAGATCTCTCGAAGCCGTAGGATAGACCTGGATTCTGGATCTCTACATGATAGCGGAATGTTCCCTTACAACTTGTGGTGGGCTCCGGCCAGTGTGCAGGTAGATTACACGTACCACGTTTGTTGTAATTTCATTCCCCTCAGATCTACCGAACGAACGAAGCGAGATCTCATTTACCGATACAGAAGTCGCGGAAGACCGCATCCAGAATATCTTCGACGTCGATGAGACCAGATATCTTTCCTATCGCTTGCGCAGCATATCGGAGCTCCTCTGCGGCGAAGACGACGTCCTCTGGGGCTGACACCCTGCATCAGACAAGATCCGAGCTCGCATTGATAATACAGAAGAAGCTCACCAGAGTCGAGAAACGCGTCCAAGAACTGCACAGCGTTCTCAAGGTGTGCACGGTGACGTGCGTGCGTGACAAGGGGTTCTTCCGTGACCCCGTCGATGAATAAGTTGTATCTGCGCCAAATAGGTTCAAAAACTACGAATGCCATCCTGCATTGATCCTGACCTCTGTTGTAGAGCAGTACCCAGACCATCCATGAAATGCTGTGTGCCGTCACCAGTCTGAAGGCTGACAAACCAGGAGCTTGGCAGAGGCGGACTAGACAGGTGTGGTGGCGACAACAGGTCCATCTTGTTGACGAGAACGAACGTATTCTCCTTAATCAGAGGAGCAACGGTTGGAGGGTACTGAATTTCACCCGTTTCATTAATTACGTCTGGTGCTGATAGCACGCAAAGAGAGGCGTCGGCAGATTCAACTCTGCCAGTGACTGTCAGCTTGGGAAATTTGTGGAGAGTAAGACGGGCTCTCACAGGCGTTTCGCACGTTCGACGCCTATACTTTCCACGATGTCGTCTGTTTGGCGCAAGCCGGCTGTGTCTGCGACGATAACGGGTAGGCCACCGATATCGAGGGATAGCTCAAGGACGTCTCGGGTCGTTCCAGGTACAGGTGTGACAATAGCCGCTTCACGCTGAGCTGCGTCGAACGGTTAACCAATAATCACAAAAGTATCTTACACCGACGCGCCTAAGAAATTTAGGAGACTGCTTTTCCCTGCATTGGGAGGGCCAAAGATTGCAAGCCGAATACCGGAACGCATAATCTCTCCTCTTCTATTGTCCGATAGGTGTCGATGCACAGTATGACGCAATTTGGAAACACGTTCCCTCGCTAGTTGAATGTCAATAGTCGTCTACACCTCAGTGTCAATACTAGCAACAGACCTTGGTCGTAGACGCCTTCTTCAATCTCTTCGCCCTCTCCGAAATCAATGAGGGCTTCGACCAGAGCCAGACATTTGATGGTTTCGCGCCGTAGTTCCTCGAGGCGTGTTCTAGTTACACCCTACCTCTTACGTCTTTAGTCATACGTCGCATTATCTGTGGTTAGGCATCCGGCTCACCTCGGCAGTCCTGAGAGCAAGCTTTCGCTGTGTTTCTGTTTCCGCGTGTATTAAGTCTCGCAAACCTTCGACTTGGGTGAGATCAAGACGACCGCCCTCAAAGGCGCGGCGAGTGAATTCTCCAGGTTCCGCAGGACGGCAGAACGGTAGAAACGAAATGGCATTGAGGACAGAGGATATGATAGCACGTCCCGAGTGTACATGCAACTCAAGCACATCCTCTGTCGTAAATGACTTTGGGCCTGTCACAATACAATGAGATGACCTTAATTTCTGTCCTCTCGCAGTAAAGAGGACACACCTTTAAAGAAGACAGCAAGGCCATCATCTAGCACCTCCCCAGACTCCGGGTGCACAACACTGCAACGGTGCATCTTCCACGGCACCGGGACGCGCTCCCTTACTTTACCTTTGCCTTCGACGCGCGGTTTGACTATGTTGCGCCATACCTGAAGCGCGTCCGGGCCAGACACCCTGACGACTGCGACACCAGCCTTTCCGGGGGGGGTTGAAAGAGCATAGATGGTCCGGCGCTCTGAATCCGAGGGCACAAGCTCACGAGGATGTCCCCGAGCAGTCGCGTGTACCCCGCGCAGGCCAGATGGAGTGGCGGCAGGACAGGGCCGAGCGGATGCGGGGCGGTGTTTTCTGGAAAGCTTGAGCAGTGTGCTCCAAGGACGTATAGATGGGCGGAGGACGGGGAGGGCAGTGCGGAGATTTCCTAAAGACGTTCTTCCAGCCATGCTCGACGGTCGTTCCGAGCGCGGTGTTGAGTCCGCGGTCGAGCGGGGAGTCGCGTCTGTGGCGGGCTGTGGCCACCGGATGTCCTGGCCGGCGGAGCGCCTGCGGCCTTGGTTCCCACGCCGTCTTTGTGTGGCTGCTTCGAGTACACGGCGCCCACTGCCCTCCATCTGCACGCGTTATCGTCTCCCCGCATTCCTTCCTCCCTCCTGCCCTCTGTCCTTCTCGCCTTACCATCGCAACTCCACCAGCGAGCACCCTCATACGTTTACCTCACGCGCGATTGAGCAGAGATGGGGCAGTCACGTACGGCTCGGTTCATTCACGCACACCTAGACGATGTTGACCAATGTCCTCTTGTGCCGATGATGCAGCATCCCAGTTTATGGAGGACATGCAGAAGCGGTCCAACTGTGCGTGATCCCACTTTAAATTTCTCACACTCAGAAGTCACTGAGATGCGCTTTGCGTTGCCAGTCAATGCAAGCGAGCTGGAGCGGCTGAAGAAACGCTTCATGAAGCTCGACAGGTACGCTACAACCTGGCTGCACAAACATACCATGAGATGCTCAGCGCCCTCTTTAACTTCTTCAGTGACGGGTCAGGCTCGATTGACCGAGAAGAGTTCCTTCAAATACCGCAGATCGCCAACAATCCTCTCGCGTCGCGATTAATAGCCATCTTTGATGAAGAGTAAGTGCCATCTATGCCGCGCGAAAGGCGACTCCTGTGTGATACCGCCAACTGACGCGCCATCTTTGAATCGTTTTCTGGCCACAGTGGAGGAGGAACTGTCGACTTCCAGGAGTTTGTTGGTGGTCTGAGTGCGTTTAGCAGTCGAGGGGGCCGAGAAGAGAAGCTGCGATGTGCGTATGCGTACCTCTACATCCAAGCGAATGTACTGGCCTCCTCTCATGATGTGCGTGCCAGTTGCCTTCAAGGTCTACGATATGGACCGTGACGGTTTCATCTCGAACGGCGAGCTGTTCTTGGTGCTCAAGATGATGGTGGGAAACAACCTCAAGGATGGGCAGCTGCAGCAGATCGTAGACAAGACCATAATGGAAGCCGACAAGGACGGTGATGGGAAACTCAGTTTCGAGGAGTTCGTCCAGATGGTTTCCAATACGGTGCGTCCGCTTTGACTTCAGCTCCATATATACTGATCAGCCCACTCTCGTTGCAGGATATTGTAAAACAAATGACACTGGAGGACCTCTTCTAACGACCGCGCATCGTCACGCCCGTCATGATCCGCTGTGTATATCCCCCTACATTCACGCACCCCCGTACCCGCAATCTCACTGTCTACTACTGCGTGTAATATCTCTTCTGTATTCCTTTGCGCGTAACATAGGATGGTTTGGTGACTGTAGGTCACTCGTTTGACAATGCCCCACATTTGTCGCGGACTCGGACACAACTCACTATTTCCTTCGAGGATCCCAGCACGCAGATCAGGGCTATTGCGAGAGTACCATGTGCTAGCACCTTAGAATATCCGAGGATGCACCGAAAACACTCGAATGAAGAACGTCAAGCACCCGCCGGGTCTATTACAGTGGTAGAGGGTACGATGACGATGTTTACATGAGGGCCAGGTTGCCGAACTTCTCCTTGTAGCCTAAAAACAGTTGAGTGCGGGGACGAGCAGTTGTGTGAAAGGACATACCAGGCACAGTCCACTTGCCCTTCTTCACCATCGTCTCGACGGCCTCGACGATGCGCGGGTGTGCCTTGCCAACCTCCTCGGCCTTTGTACAGAGATACGACGTTGGCCACACGTCTCAGGTTGGAGAACAAGATCAAAGGCTACTCACAGTAAGGTCCTCGAAGGGGCGGGCATCCTCAATGTTCGCGAGGGTGGCCTGGAGGTCCTTGAGCTCGGCGTCGATTTTATCCGAGGTCTCCTTCGCTTTCGCGACCTGAAGCACCGAACGAAAACCCTCAATCAGCCCCACTTCATCGTCATAGCACCATCCTACAACAACACCACCGGCGCGAGAAATACTCACTGCCTTGGCCTCGAATGTCTCAATCGCCTTGATTTGCGCGCTCACGTCGTATGTGACGGGCTTGAAGTCGCGGATGATCTTCTCGGCCTCGTCGACGACGGCCTTGTTGCGGAGGACGGAGCGGTAATGCTCAAGATCGACAGTGGTGGGCTGGGAAGCGAGCTGGGCGTGGATGCGCTGGGCATCACCGTGCCGCTTGCGGAACGCCTGGAGGGCCGCAACAGTCTCTGTCGTGGCCGATGTATGAGTATGCGTTCGTCGAGTATCGATGTATCTTCCGCCCGTCCACAGTCGTGATCCTCTCGTATTTCGGGATGGTAGAAAGTGAGCGGAAAGACTTACCCTTGCCGAGACCGAGGGAGGAGTAGATGCGGGCGAAGTCCTGCGAAGAGTAGGATGTTCAACGTCACGCGTACCTACAGGTTTTATAGGTGCAAACTCACCACCGTCGCGGCTGCTACTTTTGAGGCCATGTCGAACCTGAGGTTAGAGGTGAGGTCAACCCACGCAGAAAGAAAGAGGGAGAGAGAGATCGCGCACAGAAAAGAGGGTGAATCGTGGGTGCACTGGCGCGACTTGGGAGGTGTTGTCCGACTCACCGCCGGAAACGGCCGATGCTCCTTTGGGCGCTAAACGAGGTAAGGGGACTGCCGCCGGTCAGGCCAGGGTCCAGCATGAAGCGAGAGGCGCAGAGGAGCCCGCGTGTTTTACATCTTCTCCTTGTACCTCTACTCCGACCGTTTGTAAGTCTGCGCCCCGGTGTTCGGATAGTGTCTCAATCAAGCAGTCGATTGAAAATGTGGCTGCTTGTCCTGACGCCAGTTTGTAACGACAAGTGGTTAGCGCCTTCTGGGTACCGATAGGGACATGCGCACGCGCGCAAGCCCCACCGTGTCCGTGAGTCGTAGATTCTCCGTTGGCCATGACCACATCACTGAGCTCTGGGGCAGACTGCCTGCGCACGGGTGGCAGGAAATTGTGCATATTCTACGGCATACTACGGGCGTCGGCGATGGGCTGCAGTAACACATGTACTGTCGGGCCATAGACGAGGCTGGACTGTTCCCGACTCCGGAGCATAGCTGACTTGGTACAGGTACGGGCAGTTGGATCTTCGCGGGGTCCCTGCACCAGCCATTCGCAGACCTGACGCGACCGACTGGAGCGGGCCAAGAGACGAGCTGGAAGTCGGTCGAGAAGACGGTTGCATTTGCGAGGGCATCCCACTCGAAATGGCAGGCAGGCGATCGCAATACGGCACGTGACGTTCGGCGGTATGTCATAAGGACCCTGGCCCCGTCCTCACCCGCCCAAGATTCCCTCGGCACTCGTCCCATCTGCTCTTGCCGCCCTCTGCCCCCTCTCAACCCTCGCTTTTCGCACCGATGAGCAAGACCTCTGCACACTTTGCCCCCGATCCCGAGGTCGGCCGGCGGGTCTTAGACGACATCGAGAACATGTTCCGTCTCACGAAGGACAATCTCATGGATATCACTACCCACTTCCTCAAGGATTTTACCCTCGGATTAAGCGAATACAACCACCCTATGGCCATGATGTGCGCATCGCTTCAGATTCACTCGAGGGCCCCTATCTCACCGTGCTAGGCAGTCCTACCTTCGTCACTGGCGTACCAAACGGCTCCGAGGTTGGGTGAGTGCTCCCATTTCTTACCTGCGCGCCTGGAAACCCGTACCTGCGCTCTATCGACGCTTGTTGCCCTCGCGCACACTCGCCGCCCTCCACCGAGCTCGTCCGGAGCGTGCATCGTCTCCCCCAGGTCACTGTGTCCCTCTTGTTCAAAGTTGGCATGGGTAGGCCTAATGCGGGAAGTCGGCCCGCCATCGTATCAGGCTTCTCCGTTTTGGTCGCCCCGAGATTACGTTCACTCGGCGTAACCGCTCATCGATTGGATGCTTTGGGAGGCGCAGCTCACCTAGAAGTCGCTGTCCGTCGCCCGAGCACTAGCGTGCACCATATGATTCGCTGCAACCCCGGGACTCCCGGTAGCGCGTACGCGAGCACCTTTTTGTACGGAATTGCGAGAAAGCCGCGATGCGTTGTTTGTCACAGGACCGCGAAAGATTCTCTTCGGTCGTTTTTGCGCGAAGGGGATCGACGTCATAGCGTCCGCCTACCATTTTTGTACCGGACGTCATAGCGCTCAATAGATCAGGCACTGACTGATCTCGTCTAGCACCTTCCTCGCCCTCGATCTCGGTGGAACCAATTTGTACGTTGTTCCCTGCATCATTTGTTCATCTCCTCACTACTCTTTCAAGGCGAGTTTGCGAAGTCGAGCTCCTTGGAAACCATGAATTCGTCTTGAGGCAGCAGAAATATAAAGTCTCCGACGCCCTCAAGACTGGAGAGGCGAGCACTCTCTTTGGTCAGTCTCTTAATCTCGTGATGTTACTGTCCACTAATCAGTTGTCGTGCAACAGACTACCTCGCAGACTCCGTCGACGCCTTCCTCACCGAGTATGCCTCGGCTGTTCCCTCTAGTCCGTCCAGCGAGCAGCCTAATCCCTTTGCCGCTCCCTCACTTTCAGAGGACACGAGCGTCCCTCTCGGCTTAACATTCAGCTTTCCAGTAGAGCAGACTGCTCTCAACCGTGGAAAGATCCTCACGTGGACCAAGGGGTTTTCGGCAAAGAATGCCATCGGAAACGATGTCGTGCAACTGCTGCAAGACGCATTCAATCGTAAACACCTGCACGTCAAGTGCGTTGCGCTTGTCAATGATGTGAGTTTGTCCTCCCTCCTTGGAACATTTTCCAAGACTGAGTTCTGCAGACGGTTGGAGCGATGCTGTCTCGTGCATACACTGGGGGTGGCTGTATCCTCGGTATGTTCCTTCCTTGTAATTACATGCCCAAAGTTCTCACAATCCTCGTGCGGTTTTCAGGTAGTATCTTTGGCACTGGAACCAACGGCGCGTACCTGGAGAAGGTGGAGAACATCACCAAATTAGGTGACATTCCCGCTCGCAAGAATGGTGGCTACATGGTTGTGAACACCGAATGGGGCGCGTTCAACAGCACGGTTAGTATACCTTACGTCCAGGTAAAAAACGACTTCTGAATCATTTTTGTGCCAATAGCGCACAGTACTGCCCACCACGCCTTATGATAATAAGGTAGACCGCCGGTCAATCAACCCCCGATTGCAAGCCTTCGAGAAATTCATCTCTGGAATGTACCTTGGCGAGATTACCCGCAATATCCTCCTATCCCTCGTTGACGCGGCGCCCAAGCCTCTTCTCTTCAACGGTCGAGCGAGTAAGCAGATGAACACCCACTACGGCCTCGACACGGCAGTTATGTCCGAAGTCGAGGAGGCTTGGGAATCTGGGCGTAGTGACACAACGCCAAAGGTCAACGGCTCCGCCGTGCCCGATTGGCAGTCCCCACATTTCACGGAGGTGGACAAGATGTCGCCGGAGGACGTCGCGCGCCTCGAGCGCATCCGTGGGATCATCATCCAACGCCTCGAGATGGACGCCGAGGACGTCTCCCTCCGCGATGCGGCGATAGTGCGGTGGGCGTCGTCGCTCGTTGCGAACCGCGCGGCTCGCCTTAGTGGATGCGCGGTCGCGGCGGTCCTCGTGCAGACCGAGCGAGCGAAGCTTGGCGGCGGTTTCACGACGGACGAAGAGAAGATCTGCGTCGGCGTGGACGGGAGGTGAGTCTTGACGGATCGATCGGGACACGGAAATGTCCTAATTCCCGGTTGCAGTCTCATCCAGCACTATCCCAACTTCAACGCCCGCGTACGCGACTCACTACGTGAGCTTGTCGGTGCAGAAGTCGAGGAGAAGGTCGAGATCGGTCTTGCGAAGGACGGAAGTGGTGTTGGTGGTGCGTATACCTATCCTTTCACACTGCTAAGTTTTGTGTATCTGATAATTTGTTATCAATAGCTGCCTTGTGCGCCTTGCAGGCTATCAAGCAAGGTCACTAGATGTACGGACGACTAGAAGACGATATGTAGAGTGTGGGCCAGTTGAGCCATCTGCTGTGTATCTTAGCTGTATTTTATCGATATCCCATACTAGCTCTCCATTTCACGCTACCAGGCACGGTCATATACGGCATGCAGATTGTGGTCCGTTTGCTTCCAAACCCATGAGCTATTTCCCGCTCGCAGTGGCACATCACAGCACTGCAGGGATGTGTGTATTCGTGATTCATGTCCGGAGAATACGTAAAGAATAAATTGGATAGTGTTCGCAGCAAACAAGCTTGGCTGCTGTCGCTAAGGGAACAAATACGCGATGGTGGTTAATGTCCGGATCGTAGGATTAGTGAGTAGGCTTGTGGCCAACTTCACATTGAGCTCCGGAAATCACGAGTAGACAACAGCCAAGAGGGAGGGATACTAGAAAACGTACAGAAATACCTATGTACAGATACAACGTCAGCCCGATTGATAGAAAAACTACAACAGCGTCGTGAACATGTCGTAAGAGAGCGGTAGCAAGAGGCAGCCCTGAAAGCGGAGACAGGGAATAGATGTCCTATGTACAACGAGAACCGGCGAACCAACCTCCGGGATCGGATACGTGAACTAGGGACAGCAGCGGACTTGCGCGCGTCAGCGCATAGAGTAAATAGAGCAGCGAGATGAACTGGGCAAGGCGCCACACGGGCGCGTCCCCAACATCATTTCCGTTGTCCGCATCTCCCTCTCTCTCTTCCCTCCGTCCACCACTCATCCCCAGCGGAACGTCCCCAACGTCCGCCCCGGCGCGACAATAGAAACCTCACCGGACCTCCTCTCTCCTGTCCGCACCCTTTTCTTCCCCGAACCCTCGCCCACCCTCACCCTAATGCGAGGGCCCTTGCTGCACCAAACTCCCGAAGCTGTCCGGGCGCTGCATCACGTCCACGAACTGGTTCCACTCCGAGAGCCCAAAGCCGATGCTCGCGCCCCACATCGAGCTCTCGTCCGCGGGGTGCACGTACGCGGGCTCGTGCCCGTCCCGGAAGACGTGCTGGTGGTGTGGCAGCGGCTGCTGCATCGCCTCGGCCTGCGCGCTCGCGTACTGCACCATCGGGAACGACTGCCGCGACGCGCCCGCCGGGGCCGTAGGTGAGTACTGTTGTTGTTGCTGCTGCTGCTGCTGTTGCTGTTGCGGGTGGACTTGGCCTTGCACTTGCGCTTGGGCGTGCGGCTGCGCGGCGAGGTGCGTCTGCACGTGCGGCTGGACGTAGTGCGGCGCGTGCCCATGAGGGTGCGGGTGCGACGGGTGCGGCTGGTGCGGCGGGTAGTGCGACGGGCCGCCAAGCTCGGACGGGTTCTGCGATGTCCACCGCGTCGCCGAGATCGGCGGCTGCGTCTGTGTCTGTTGTGCGCCCTGCGGAGCCGCTTGCGCCTGTTGCTGCTGCTGCTGCGCGGCATGCGGCGGGAGCGCGCCTTGCCGCGGCTGCACGTACGCGGCGCCGCGGGACGCCATCTGGCTGCTGCTACCACCGCCACTTGTTTGCGCGGTGTCGTAACGGCCGTAGCCCGGGGAGTCCGCGGACCGCGAATAAGGCGCGTCCTGGTACGGGAAGGCGAGCGTCCGGACGAGGCTCAGCACCTGCGCCTTCTTGCGCTCGCGCTCCTCCCGCGAGAGGCCGAGGAGCTCGTCCGAGTAGAGAGGGGCGAGGGCCTGAAGGATGGTCAGAGCTTTGTCCGCGACGGGCATCCAACGGCTCTGCTCGAGCGAGGCGATCGCCTTGCGGATATTCTCGCGGAAGAGGCTCGCCGCGGCCTGGTCCGGCTTCGTGATGAGCTGGAAGGAGAAGAACATCGCCGCGGAGAAGACGTGGAAGGGCCCCCAGTTCATGTGCCCGGGGACGGCGAGCGCGGTGTTGGAGAGGAAGTCTGGCCGCGTCTGTCCCACGAGCGCGATGAGCTGGGACGCGGCGCTGACCGCTATTTCAAGACTGTCCGGAACCTTGGCGTACGGGCGGTGGAGGGTGAAACGGATGTGGTGGTACGCAGTGCGGATGATGACACTCTGGACCCCGAGACGGCGGACCGAGGTGATCGGGCTGGCGAGAGCGCGGGCAATGCGGAACTCATCGAGGTCGAGTTCCGGAGGAAGCGCATCGTACCAATCGGTGAGAGCCTTGTCCTTTTCCTGCACGGACGCATAAGGCACGGCGCGGAACGAGACCGCGTCGTCCATGATGTCTCCAAGCACGTACGCGAGGTTGAACAGAGCGATGTTTGGCAGGTACAGCCGTTGAGACTTGTCCACGGCAGGGTCACAATACGTCGGTAATTGGGTATTGAAGTGGTGGGAAGCAATGGCGAGGGGGCGCCCAAACATGAATGCCTGCCAACGCTCGAGGAGGATGATGTGCCACCACGCCCACCGCCTCCGTTCAGCCACACTCCGTTCAAAACGCGTAGATCCCGGATCCCGGTGAAGACCCATAGCGGTCCCTATGGTGACGAGTTCGCCGCGGACGCTCCAAGTCTCCTCGGGGTCTTCCTTGGCAAAGGTGAGATAGTGACTCCGGATGAGCATAAGCTCGACGAGCTCGAGGGAGTATGACCGGCCCGGGCTGCAGGTAGATCGCCGGTAGCGGTCCAGCGCCTCGCGCATTACGCCGTAGCATTTGCTGCCAAGCTCCTCGCACGTCTCCGACATACCGGACAGAAGCGCATGCCGTGGTGGGAGGTAACGCGCGGCGAGGGCAATGATGATGGACACTGTCGCGAGAACGAGGCGGTCGCCATACTTGCCGTTCTTGTATCGGTCCCAGCCGGCCAGCAGCGCAGGTTCGTTAACATGACGGTAGACCCAATTGCAATACTCGAAGTAGTACTGAACGAGGCCATCGATCATATGCTGTACCGGGAGTTGGGCGATGAGGTCATGATCCCATTCGCCGGCGGATCCGGTGTGCTCGTTGACCTCGGGGAGTGTGTGGACAGGAGATGTCGGAGAATATGGTGATACGGGACGTTCGCCATGGTCTTCATCGCGGTCGGTCGCCTGCAAAGGCGAGCATGTTAAGGTCGGAATGGATGGTTAGCAAAGTGAAGCTCTTACCGCGATCAGGTGCGACGCTGCACTCGTCGGCCCAGCGTAAAGGCCGCCCGACGCTTGTTGCCCAAGCATACCAGGTGCACTACTCATGTCGGCATCTTCCACTTTATCCTTCTCCTGAGGAGCGCCCTCCGTATCTGGACTTTGACTGGAAGGGAAGTCATAGGTGGGCGCTTGCGACGCATACGAAGGCCTCCGTACAACCTCCGCGGGATAGTTGGGGGGAAGAGGGCGAGAGGGCGATTGGAGGAATATGTGAGATTCGAGCTGGCTGAGGGCATTGCGGATGCGCGCAAACTCAATCGCGGGATCGACGGCAGTGCGGCTGATTTTGAATGCGAAGGTCAAGATGGCCTGAGCGCAGATTGATGAGGACGCGGGGGAGGGTACGTACTGCTGATCCGGAGCCCCTCTGTAAGTGGGATCGGCATCCTGACCTTGGTAGCACTGCGAAGTGGTGCCTACGCAGAGCCATAAGGGGAAGAGGTTGGTACGGGCGGGGGGAGAGGGGGTGGAGGATACGTACCTCTGAGGACGCAAGACGAGCAGGGACGATTCCTAGATATCCGAGGAGAACGAGGAGATGAAGTCAGCCAGGGGGTCTTCGGAGGAATCGCTCGAGTCGGGCCTGCGTGGCCGGCGGACCATGCCCAGAGGGGCAAAAGCCGAGTCTGTGAGGAATGATACGGACCTGTCGCACTTGAGCTTGCTGTTCCTGCACGGCTCGCAGTTGATTGCCTTCCTGGCCCGCTTAGGGGGCGGGCGCGCATCTGGGCCTGCGAGGTCCATGGAATCGTGGGATCCGTTCGCGCCGGGTGAGCGGCCGCGGACTTGTTTTATGCGGGGGGGAGCAGACGAGGCGGAGGGGGTCGCGCTTGGAGGGGAGAGGAGACCGCCGTTGGGCGGTTGTGAGGAGGGCATATTTGCAATAGAGGCAGGCTGGGAGGAGGAGGGGGGGCCGCGGGGACGTCGGCGTGGCGGCGGGTGTCGCGCGAGGGACGGGCGACGCTGGCAGGGCGGGAGGAGGCGGGGGAGGGCGGGAGAGATGGGGGGAGGACAGAGGTCGACGTCGGGGACGACAGCGGAGGCGAGCGCGATAGGAGCGTCTGTGGGCGCGGGAGGCGCCTGCGCTGGAGGAACTGCAAACGGCAATCGGCATGCCCTCTCAATGCCCCCCCGTTGACCGCGTGTGCCGACTCTTCGCCGCCTTCCGCTCCTTCCACATTCCGACTTTGAATAGGCATGCTCGACATCCAGGCGCGACGGAGTTCTGGCGTGGGACGGAGGGAGCGTAGCGAGATAGCGCTGGGGGAGCAGGATGCGGTGGACGGCAGCAGAGAGCACGCAGAAGGGCAGGCGAGCCTGGGAGGACGGCGGGACGAGCGACAGAAGAAGGTGGTGGTCGGACGAGAAGAGAGGATGGCTGGCTGTGGCCAGACACGGCGACGGCTCGGGGCGCAATGTCGAGCAGCCCCCGAAGGGGCTTGTCCGTGTTGTCCGCGGATTCCGACTCTCGCGCAGCCCGGGGCAGGCTCACGCGTGCGGGTGCGTGCCTCCGCGTACGTACGCGTGCCTCCGCGTACGTACGCGTGCCCGACTCGCCCTGTGCTGTCTTGTGCGGCCTTGTGCGGGAGCCAGTCGCTGCCAGTCGCTGCCGTGGGTCGCCGGCGCGTGCCGCCGACGCTGCACGCGCTCCTCACGGGCGCCAGATCTGATCTTGTGCTCCCCGCGATCGGCACCGCTCGTCCTCTCTCGGCCCACCCCCGAGCGGCCTCGAGGCTGCCCCCGGCCTCCCCGCCGCCATAGCTTGCATGACAGCTTCATGGAACCCGCTCTCCGTCCCAGCTCCTCGCCCGACTCTTTCCTCTCCCGCTGCTCCCGTTCCCTCTCCCTCCATCCGCATAACTGTGCGTTCCGCATGGCTGGACCGGTACACTGACGGTGACGTCATATCTTCGGGCCACCGGCGCTACGTCCCGAAGGTTGTGCGAAACATTAATTGTGTCGAAGCGTTGATCCGACCCCAGAGAGTCAAGCTACCGCCGGGAACCTACTGGCCACCTGCGGCGAGACGCTCGCCTTCAGAGCAGCCGTTCAGTAGGTGAAGGCGCTAGAATGTCCAAAAGCGGACGGATGGAGGAAGAAGGGTCTCGAAGGTTCCGCTCTCGTTCTCGAGTGCGAACGTCTGCGGGCTCGAGGATGATAAAAGTCCTCTGCCCGGCCTCGCGCACGGCTCCGATCGCTCTCTATACACGTCGCTTCCATCCCTCGCCATCCCGCAAACCACCCACGCGTCACACGCCATGGCCGACGCCCTGAAGGACCAGGGAAACAAGGCATTCCAGGCCAAAGATTACGACAAAGCCATCGACCTCTTCTCCCAGGCCATCGCCCTCGATCCCTCAAACCACGTCCTCTGGTCGAACCGCAGTGCAGCCAAGGTCGGCAAGAAGGACTATGCTGCCGCGCTTGAAGATGCAGAAGAGGTGCGTGCTCCTCGTCATCCGTCGCACGCAGACGCTTACTCGCTTCGCTGCAATAGTGCATCAAGATAAAGCCAACATGGGGCAAGGGCTTCCTCCGCAAGGGCGCCGCTTTACACGGTTTGCGCAGATACGACGATGCTATTGAGGTGTATGAGTCCGGCATCAAGATCGAGGATAGCCCTCAGCTCAGGAAAGCCCTTCAGGAAGTGACCGACGCAAAGCGTGAGTGTTCCGTTTGAGCCGCCCTTCCCATCCTAGCGCAGATAGTCTGCGACTAGTAGCAGACGAAGAGGCGGACGTATGTTCCTCTTTCGGCCGTTCCTTACGTCTCGCGCCCACCTCCAGAGAGCCACCGGGAAGAGGCCTTCGGCCTGGGCAAGATGTTCTCAGACCCGCAGCTCTTCGCCAAGCTCGCCGCCAACCCACGCACAGCGAAGCACCTCGCAGACCCCGCCTTCATGCAGAAGCTCCAGCTCTTCCAGCAGCACCCGCAGATGGCCGACAATGCCCTCAACGCGGACCCACGCATGATTGACGTCCTAGGTGTCCTCATGGGCATTGACATGCAGGGTTTTGCGCGCGAGGAGGGCTCCGACGAACTCCCGCCTGGAGTCCGCCCCGAGCAGGTCCACCAGCAACAGCCACCGACCCCGTCCAGCCCGCCCCCGCCCCCAAAGCCTCAGCCGTCCGCATCGTCAAGCAAGGCACCGGAGCCCCCTAAGGAGGAGGATGTGGAGATGCTGGATCCTGAGGAAGCGGAACAGAAGGCTCAGGCCGAGGCGGAGAAGAAGCTCGGCGCGGAGGCGTACAAGGCGCGCAACTTCGAGGGCGCCGCAGAGCACTTCCAGAAAGCTTGGGACATCTACCCCAAGGACATCACGTTCCTCACGAACCTCGCAGGCACGTATGCGCTCGAACTCCTCAAGCCAAGTCGGCTGACTTTTGTGTCCTTTTCAGCCGCGTACTTTGAGAAGGGAGACTACGACCAGTGCATCGAGACGTGTGAGAAGGCCGTCGATCAGGGCCGCGAGATCCACGCGGACTTCAAGATGATCGCCAAGGCGTACGGCCGCATCGGGAGCGCGTACCAACGCAAGGGCGACGTCGCGACCGCCGTCAAGTTCTTCCAAAAGTCGCTCACCGAGCACCGCACCCCCGACGTGCTCAACAAGCTCCGCCAGGCGGAGCGCGAGGCGGCGGAGAAGGCGCGCCTCGAGTACATCGACCCCGAAAAGGCCGCCGTCGCGCGCGAGGAGGGGAACGCGCTTTTCAAGAAGGGCGACTTCGCCGGCGCGGTCAAGGCGTACACCGAGGCGATCAAGCGCGACCCGGCGGACCCGCGCGGGTACAACAACCGCGCGAACGCGTACACGAAGCTCGCCGCGCTCCCCGAGGCGCTCAAGGACGCGGAGGAGGCCATCAAGGCCGACCCCAAGTTTGTCAAGGCCTACATTCGCAAGAGCCACGTGTTGTTTGCGATGCGCGACTACACCAAGGCGATCGAGGCCGCGCAGGAGGGCGCGGAAGTTGACGATGACCACAAACCTACGAAGGAGATCCAGGACCAACTCTTCAAGTGCCAGCAGGCGATGTTCTCCCAGCGTGAAGGCGAGTCAGAGGAGGAGACGCTGAACCGTGCGATGCGGGATCCGGAGGTTGCGGTGAGCTTTCGTAGTTTTTGAGGCCCTCTGGGCGACATCGTTGACGGTGTATCCGCAGAGGATTATGGCCGACCCGATCATGCAGTCTATCCTGCAGCAAGCCCAGGGCAACCCTGCGGCGCTACAGGACCACATGAAGAATCCCACCGTGCGCGCCAACATTCAGAAGCTCGTCAATGCGGGCATCATCAAGACGCGGTAGTCGATTCATGGTGGCCGTTGGGGGATGTAGGTGTCCAGCTGCAGAAGGCGTATCTCTTCGTGCTCGTTCTCGGACTGCCGGAAGTCACAAACATGGTGTATCTATACTCGGTTTTACGCTCGTGTAATCCAGGTTTCTTTTCGTTGCTCTAGATCTGCCATCCGTACATTATTCGGTTGGCCTTGTGAGGCCTACGCCAAGGGCATGCTACCGTTCGACGAGCCCATCTCCGCACAAGGTGGCCAGGGAGAATAGTGTGGAGATGGGGTGGCTGAACGATTGTAATCAAATCCATCGGTACGTCTTCCGTCACCTATATATTCCGACGTCTCTCTCTTTGACTCTGACAATGCACGTACAGTCCAAAGACCATAGGCACAGCTTACGGTCTTGATCCTGAGATTTCACCTGGCGCAGAAAGGTCGGCTACCGCGCCATCTGTAGCCGCTTCTGCAACCGGGCACTGGGTTTTGCAGGCCTGTCCGAGTCCGGTCGCGGACGTCTTCAGCTATGATTAAAGGAGTTCCTAGGCTGACCTTTGGTAAATGTTCGTCATTGAGTTGATATTCAGATCCCCACTCCCATACCTAGCGGGCATATCGCTCCAAGCGGTACATCATCCACTGCCTATTACTTAGCCTCTTTAGCTAGTATAATCATGAATCGTTGGATCCGGATCACACACACCCTAACAGTCCCAGAAACCAACTACTCGTCAAGCTAGAATGGTTGTCCACCTCTGCACAGTCGAAGATGCCGGTTATGTCACATGTATGGTTCTAAATCGGAGGAAGTCTACCGTGATTGTTTCCCGATCATCATGCTGATTATGACTAGGTACTGCGAGGCAAATGCAGTAGCGGATAATGGGCCTGCATGTGCCAGCCATAGGGACATTGACCGCTCCTTTGCTACGTGAAGGAGGTAGAATAATGACGGACCGTTGGGTAATGAACGTCCAAAGTTCTTTAAGAGTCAGGGAGATAGGCTCAGTAGCTCTATATAAACCTTGCTAGAAGGAACATGGCACGGTCTCACCCAGAGTTCAACTTTCCCCGTCGTTACTTCAATGTCCAATTGCCCCCGATGCCTCCCGTGAAGCCTACCAAGCCTGGTGGTTGCTCCAGAAGCCAGGATAGCGTTAGTGCCTTGCTTGTTCCATCGTTTGCTTGATCGCGGTTGCGCTCACACATGATGCTATCCTTTTATAGAGATCCAAACACCCTAAACCTTACGCTATACCCAGTGTACAGCGCTTCACTGGCAACCCTGCACATGTAGCACCTTCCTTCGCCTCATCCTCCGCCCATACACTTCGTTATCGTCCTTCACAATCCGCGCCATCTTCAGCCGCACAGGGGGTCTTATCCGCGTCCCGCAACACCTTGCCATCGACTTCTACAGAGCCCTTTGTCGTAGATAATAATATCACACTTCGCGAATACTGCATCAAGAATATCAAGAAGTGGAAGCCCGACTACGAGGATGTGTCCGATACTGTGACCATGAACCTTGGTTTCTGGACGGATCGTCCGGAGCGTCCAACCGACGCGGATGTCGAAGCACGCCTAGCATGGTCCCGAGAGGGCCTCAGTCGATCGGATGCTGAGATAATTGAGAATGGTTTGAAGAAGACTCTCAGCATGGTGGTCGAAATGACAGGTGTGAGTACGGTTCCCGCTCGAGGCTTACATACCTGACCTCTCGGCCCCTAGGAAAAGCCTTCTCCGACAACTCGGCATGTCTTCACCCACAACGTCCCTCAGAGTGCGTATTCAATTCGCCTCTTCCCGGGCTCGTACTCCGAGCGAGAGTGGTGCATGGACTTTGTCGATACCACGACAGGCAAGCCTGTGAACTCTCCCTTCCAATACGAGTTGTGGGAGGTCCCATCCAAGGATGCTCACGATGCCCACTTGTACGACCAATGGCCAATCCAGATATACTCTGTTGAGCGGTACGAAGGCATCCCGCAGGAGAAGATTCGTCCGGGAGAGGAGAGGTTCATTCTGAATGACGGGCATACGTTTTTGCTCAAGCGTCCAGGCAAGAACGACGTACGCTTTACGGTACCGATTCGCCGTCAGAAGCGCCGCGACGACCTTGCTACTGTAGACCGTGCACATGTCCTTCCTTTCCCTACTGTCCTTTCGGAGTAGACTCTACTAAGGACAAATGGGCCAGCCTGCTCTAGAGTCTGATCGTTGTATTTGCTGCTTATGAGTCATATTGCTTTCGTCAGACTGGATGACACTGTTCTATAGTGCTTGGAAACTACCTGGTGCCGCTCCTTCTGAGGTTGCAAAACAGTCATACGATGCCGCCAACGATATCGGAATGATAGTCTCAGCTCCTAGACCTCCGAGAGGGTCACCACTTGCAACAGTCCGACAGGCAGTGTGCCGCCCAGCGTCCCCGAACGACTAAGTTGTAGGCATTACCATCGGTATGAATTATGATTCTTTGGCGGAAACCTAAAGGTTTATACTGGTGCGTCTGAAAGTCTGTCTCCCACTGCCCTGCAATGAGCCACAGACGTCACCTATTGATTTAAATTTACGTTCTATAAGCCATTCGTGTGTACCGAATTCCTCCCTGCCCACAGCCATTACGTCCCGCATCACGGCCTCCCCCTGACTACGTTGTCTTAGTACAGGAACCTGTCGAGTTCGATCGCGCGCAACCGGCCGGGCAGGGAAAGTCGGGGTTGAATTGCCAGAGGAAGAGCGGATCGGTCTCATTTGTCAGGACACCCGCCATGAGCCGTGACTGGTGAGGGAGGTCGAACGACTGTGAGAATATATCGATAGAAGGCACACGGATTTGGCCCCAACCCTGCTCTATGAGGGTGTCGATGGTCGTGCCGTAGATGTACTCGCGGAATCCTGACCAACGGACCGCAGAAGCGCACTGTTTACAAGTCATTTGTAAGCTCGGAGCTACCCAGCATAGCAGAGTACGGAGGGGATTTGCTCACCATAGGGCAACTCTCTGCGTTGGTATAGAGGCTGAGGTCCGCGAACGCCGCTTGAGCCTGGGTCGCGGTGAATTTGTACGGACCGCTCGGGTCGGTCATAACAGCGGTACAGTTTGCGATCGCCGCTATCTCGCCTGAAAAATGTTATGAACCCTCGGAATTTACTCATAGAGTAGTAATTACTGCTCTGAGCACTCACCGTGCAGGGTGGGGTTCCCAGTCGCCGAATTGGAGTTAACGCCAATGCAAACGAGCTCGCCGAGTCCGTCGACGGTGTGGTTCACTATGGCAGTCGCAAACGCGGCGAAAGCGCAGGGCGAGGCGAGTTCACCAAGCGCGGCGTTCGCCCGCCGCATCCAATGTGCGCGGGTGCTAAACGGGATACCATTAATCGTGAGTTTCGGGTCAGCGGCAACGCTGTGGATTCCATGCCCCGATACTAGGGAGGCCAGCGACAGGAGGCTCGTGATGTAGACGAGAAGCTTCATATTGGTGCCTGTAGGACGGCGTCAGCTACACGGTTGAAAGGCTATACGGTATACATATGACCTCTGCCACTACACGTACCTTTTGAAAGCTAGCGGGAGGGACTGTCTCGGGGCGCGTCCTATCGAACAACACCCCATTTGTACGTGCTCGCTTATAAGGACCGAGAAGAGCGTGGGTCTCTACCGACGTCCAGATCTGGGTCCACTGTCTCCATGTCCGGTTTGGGCGGTATGGTCGGCAGCCGTGAGTCCATAACTATTAGTCTTCGCCGGTGATTGCATTGGAGGAAGGCACAGGCACTAGAGAGCGATAAGGGGGAGATTTTCGGAAGACGTCGATTTGGCATCGGAGACCGATGTCGCGCCAGGGGAAAGGACGACTGTCGCCGTATGTAGTAGGATGATCCATCAGCAAAAATGTATATTTACCCTAATGCGCCGGGCAGTATCCCGATAGTACACAATCAATAGAATACACCCCTTTTATCTGGATTGATCATTCATGTAGCCAACCGAACGGGATGGCACCCAACGCATCGCGATACAGGCGCCCGCATCCCGATGCTGCCCAATGCATCGCGATTACCTCGGTGTATTGGAGTCATTGGGGTGCATTGGTCACATCGGGAAGCGTTCCATTCAAACCAACAGTCAATAATTCAAGCAAACATAGATTCATTCCTTTCCTATCTACGCAACATAATTGAATGTACACTACGGGGACAATAGCGGTGAAGTGCGAGAAAAGGCACAGTGGATATGAGTTCGAGGGGCGGATTAGAGATGGGCTGAACAGTAGACGAGGGAAACTCATCGTACGAGACTCGAGAGCGAGTCTGAGGACAAGGGAGCGGGCGCGGGCGGGAAGAGATTGCGGAGAGAATCAAGCCATTGCGGACTCGGAGGACGATGGGTATATGCGCAGTGAGAGGACGGGAGAATACTCACTGATGCTAGACCCATGCTCTGCATAAGCGTACAGAATGTTTCGTTGATGAATTACCAGCTGGCAATGCCCGCCGTCCATCCAGACAAGCCCGAGGTTGAGGTGAAAAGGGGAGAAGGAACTGGCAGAGGAAGACAGAAACAGCGGCGGCCGTGGGCACAGAGAAGAAGGATGTGGAAGGACCAGTGCAGCCGCAGTTGTCACAGTCAAAGAGGAGAGAGGTATGGGGGAGAGAGCGGACAACGAGGAAGTCGAGTGCGAGGGACGAAATCACGCCGCCGCCGTCTTATCCTCGAAAGATCGAAGACGGCGCGGAGTTCCAATCACTTACCAGAAGTAGACATCTCCGGCCTCGATTTGGCAGCACCTTCCGATCCAAGCCCTCTCGGCGCCAACGTTCGCTCGTCCAGTCGAAGAGGGATTGCTCGAAACGTTGAAGTATGCGCACGAGCATAGGTTTCAAAGAACAAATACTAAGTTAAGCAGCATGGTTTAGTGAATTTATGGGTACGCAAGTAGACCTTATGTATCGCAATTCTACGGGATGCTTGCAACCTCATCCTGATGCATCTCAATGCAGCCCGGCGTAACGCGATGACGTCGCCCGTATCACGATACACCAGGATGCTGGCGCCCGTGTCGCGATACGTCGCGTCCTGTCCCGATGCCTGTGCCGTCATCGCGATACATTCTACTGGTTCGCGATCCCGCCGCCCTTACCGGGATGCGAACCAACGTCCGCGGTGCAACAAAATCGCGGCCGGTAAATTTACATTTTTGCTGATGTCCACTACTGCCGAGCGCTTGAGCGCGCTCGGCGAGCAGGGTAAATGGAAAGTAGCGTATCATACGTTGATGATCGCCATTTCATGGTCGGACGAGATAAGAGGGAAAGGGTGTGCGCATCGTCGGCTATTCGGGAGTACAACCATAGATTGCAGCACCTCAGGTGAACGTTGAGTATCCTGTGAACCTCTACTACCCACAGTTATTTCAAAGCATCTAGAATGGCCCTTGACGTGGGCAGTACTTAACTTTGGACACAAGCTTCTCATAGCAAACAGCTCGCCTCAGACATACAAACCGGGCATGACATTCAAATCGAAGAGGCCAATGGTCAGCTTCTCCGGGGGTGATCGTGAGCCTCTAGAGTTCGTGTCTTCGAAGTGACCACTGGTTTCCCAAACAAGTGACTTGTTGCTGACGAGTGGAACTCTGCATGGAAATGATATGATCTATGCCCTAGGCTGTTTGCCAATTTTTTTCTTACCTGACCAGCGACACATGTGTTGATGGCTATCGTCGGAAGGGCACCCGACCATGAACGTCTACAAATGAACACAGCAGCCTCTGGACTGATCTTACAGAGTTTCAGCTGTGCAGATTGGTGGATACAACAAACACGAATATACAATCATTGCTTACTCGGTAACTTCATGCTGACTCGTTCAATGCCTCACATTCTGCTGCTTGCTTCCAACTGCGCTTGACAAGCAGGAGTCGACAGGCTTGTCCAGTCGACTCACTACTTCAGCATCTCTGCCAACCCCGGAACCTCCCACATATACCCTTGCATCTCCCCGAAAACGCCGATCACCCGCTCCTCCAGCTCTGCGCGCTTTTCCGCGTCCTTACCCTCCCGTACCGCGCGCCATGCCGAGACCGCTTCGTGCACCTCACGTAGGTTGCTCAACCCTACGACGACCGGCATCGCGCACTCGTCGCCACGCTTGAATCCGAAGCCCGTCGCGAGCCCGGGCAAGCCCCCACCCCAGTCCTCGCGCTCGCACAGCGCGTTCGCTGTGCGTGCCGCGTCCTTGGCCGCATCTGGGGCGGGGTGCCACTCTGGCGGGTTTGGGGTGAGGAGTCCCATGCAGAGCGGGGAGGCGGTAACGAGCTGCCGGACCTGCGCGCGTTCGCGGAACGCAGCGACGTGCGTTGCGAAGAGCTGATTTTGAAGCGTAACGTGCACGTACGAGAGCATCGTGTCGAGCGGCTTGTATGGTGGGTTGTGCAGCACGAGAAGTGCGAGTCGGAGGAGGACCGGAAGCGGGAGAGCTGTTCACGACGGGCGGCGAGTCAGCACGAGGCCCAGGGTCGACTCTCGATCATATTCGCAGCCCCGTAAGAAGGCCGGTAGAACAGACGGGAGGAGCGAGTGACGAGACGGGGACGTACCGGAGATGCCGACATTCTTGACCTTGCCCTCTTCTTGCAGCTTCCGCAGTTCGGCGACTGCATCCAGGATCTTCTGGTCTCCGGGGCCCCAAATCATGCCTTCTTGGCCCTCCGCGAGCCCATACTCAGCACTTTTGTAAGCGATGGCTTCATGCGGATTACCCCCCGTGATAGAGCCGACCGGGGTGCACACGTACTCCGCATCGTGAAGATACACGGTATCCAGGTAGGTAGTGTGCATTCGCTCGAGGCTGCGTTCGACGCTGGCCCGAACGGTCCCAGGTGAATAATCAAAGTCTGCAAAGCCGTAACGGCCGCACTTGGTCATCTGGAATAGGTACGGTCAGCAATGTCTAAGCGGAGGAGTACACAGACGTACAATCTTGTAAGTTGACCGGGGGAATTGAGGCTCCAGAACTTTGAGGGCTGTTCCGAGTACTATCTCCGATGGGCCGTAATACGGCGAAGTGTCGAACGCGCAGATGCCATACCTGTGGTAGCGGCCCTATTAGGTCACACGGTAGGGTTTCGTTGAGAGGAGGACATACCGAAGGGCGAGGCGCACAGTACGGATGGGAGTATCACCGGCTAAAGTTGCCTCCGCGTTGTAAAACTGAGAGAAGGTGGCTGCGCCGAACGCGACCTCGGGGATCGCCATCGGGCCCACTTGTTTCTAGAGGAGGCGTTACGCATCAGCTACGTTACAACAGACCTCGGGTAGATGGACATGAAGATGTAGCCGCGCACCATGGGGAGACCCTGTATGGGCTTATCCTCCTCTCCATCTGGAATGTCCTCGAGAAGAGGAAGTGCGAAGACAGGTTGCGGGGATCCAAGCGGTACAACCATCGCATATGGTATTGACGACAGTACTTAGCAATAACCTTGATGAGACGGGAGATTGCAAACGCAGCGACGAACAGAAAGTACACACGTTCAAACCAACTGGCTTGGATTATGGCTTATAGATTGATTGAAATCGCTGAAGCGGCTCATGGTTGCGATAGCATCGGCGTCTAACACCGTACAGTCGCGGCCGGGTCAGTCACGCGTCACATATCCTCGCGTTCCTTAGGCTCGCGCACAAGAGCTGAGTAAGTACGGAGTCCTAAAGCGAGCGGCGGCGGATGGAATTCACGTTCAAGGGCTATACAAACAGAGCGATACTGGCGCACGGGCTTAATGCAGCACCTTCGACTATTCCAACCCGACTCCGACGAGAGTGCACTACGACCGCACGATCCTCGGAGCTTAGAGTTTCTTGCGTTCCCAGCTGAGATCACATGCGTTCGTACATTCATTGGACACCATTATTATGCGGTTTTGAATAAGGGGAGAAGCGGAAGAAGGCGTACCTCTTGTCAAAGTGTTGGTTAACGGTGAGCATCTTAGTGCCCTCGTTGGGCTTGATGTCGTTCCAGGGGGTGGGGTTATCCTTCGTCCAGACAACTTCGTGAAGGCAAGCGGGAAGGCGAACGGAAGGGAAATATGAGAGACCAGCAGGAGGTGCGGCGAAAAGGAGAACGCACTGGCAGGACCGCGCGCGAGACGGGTGAGATACCAAGAGGCGCCGACGACGACGACGCCGACAACAGCGTAGCTTGAACAGGTCAGAGCGGAGCAGAGGATGTTGAAGATGCACAAGGACGCTCACATAGGTGTCGCCTTGAAATGGTCAGGCACGTCAGTGGACGGTTCGAAAGACGGGACTGGGAGCAGACGGACCTCGATGGCGAACCAGTTTCTCATGAAGCCCTTGCGGAACTGGGACATGGCGACGACGGCGAACCGGCAGGAAAGAGAGAGATGTGCGGAGAGCGTGTACGGTGACGGACAGGATCGTTGCGCTCGACCGCGTTTTCGACTTGACCCGACCGCCCGCGCGGATTCCCACGGTGCCGCGCCGACGCGCCTGGCCGTCGTCTCGCCCTGGCTCGCTCGTGCACGCCGCGCTACGCCCCCTCGCCGCGTCTTGTGGCCGTGAGCGGTGACGTCGACGGCCTCCTCGACGGCGACCACCGGGCCTCCGGCCAGAGGCACGCGTCTTCGGCGGGGAAGCGTGCACGAGCTGCTCAGGAAGTTGCTGTGTTATTAAATGTCTCGTAGGTCCCCCCGTGATACCTTGCTACCGCTCGCTCTCAGGTTGCGATCGCTCAAATCCTCCGCCGCGCAGGCAACTCGTCTCCATCTTGTGCCCATCCCAGCCTTCGGGGGACTTTTCTCGGTACGAGCGTTCGGATGCGTGGCGTTTGCCCACGCGAGCGAGAAACCACGGGCATATAGCACATAGCACCCCATTCACGCATCGCGACCTTCTCTCAAGCTCAAGCTTCAAGCATCCGCCTGGGCGCCGCAGGCACGCGGGACGGGACCCTATGTCCTGCAAGACCGTTGCGGTACCGTAGGAGTGCCGCTCCTGCCTTACACGACCCCGTACACGACCAGGCCGCCACGCAGGCCCCCGGTTTCCCTAGCACGCCCCGCGAGATCGCCCCGTGGTTTCGGAGACTGTGTGCCCGTCGCGCACCCCACGGAGAAGACGCCTCGAGGGTCGTACGTACACTCAAACCCGTAGCAGCTGCGCCGGTGGTTATAGCAGGCCCCCGTTCGACGGGCGCGTGTCGCTCTTCTCTCCTGCCACGAACCCCGTCCACAATGCATTCCTCCCTCTCCGGCACTCCGATGCCTCGCCCCATTAGGCATCATGCGCCTGCGCGTCCCTGCACCGCTGCGTGGAGCGCGAACCGCGTCCGCGCCCACATGCGCAAGCGCGAAGCCTCTATATGCCTCCTTGCGCCGAATTCGAAGCCACCGGCACATTCAGTTGCACACACAGCTGTGACGAGCTGACGACACGCTTGCAGATCAGTGCTGCGAATCTCCAGATGAAGTCCCTTAAGTTCCTCGGAAATCCCGCCCAGGGCTCTACCGCCTATTCCCAGCACGAATCTCGTCCGCCGCGCTTGAGGGTGGTCATTTGAGGCACCTCGACCCGGTCGACTCGGGGTTCCGCACGTCACTCACGAAGCAAGCTGTGTAACGGGATCTGAATGCGTGGAGCACAATCAATTGCGATAGCAAGGCGTGACAAAACAGGGCAAACACGGTGGGAGTTTGGGGCGGTACAGCTCGATCACAATGTCCGGAGCGACGCTTGGACGGTATAAGTAGTTGGTTTTCTTGTCGATATTCATACACCAGCTGCGGATGGCTTCGCCCGCATCGCCTGACTATATTTTTGAACCCGCTTCGACCGGCTCGCGATCTCCGCCCGGAGCGCATCGAGCAGGGTGCGTCCGCGGGACGAGAGGTCCGTCTGGGCCGCGGCCGCGACCAGTACCTGGTCGATGAGCGTGTACGGCAACCACGTCACTGCTGCCGTCTTCGCCAGCTCATCTGTTAGGCGCGAGTCGCTCTGGAAGGAACGTGTCAGTGAAACTTCCTCGAAGACGCTGCGACGGGGTCCCATCGGTACTACAGTACCACGTGCAGGTGGAAAAACCGAAGAGAGGGACGCGGTACACTCACACGGCGCATCATGGACAGCGTGTACTCGAGCGCTGACTCGAACATCTCGTACCGCAAACACGTACGGATGAGGTACTCGGCGTGGTGTTCCTGTTTCGCGGAACGTACACCCGCATTAGCTTCAAACAGTACATTTTCTAAGGCACCATCTCACCTCGAGCGCATGAATTAGCCACGGCGGCGGCGCCGCGCGGCGATCCAAGCCAAGGATCGTCTCAAGTACGACCTTCGTGTAGGCATAGTCTGTCTGGGGCCCGTCGTGCCGTTCGAGCGACTGCCGCAGATACCGCCAACCCTGGTCTGCCGGGGTACCAGGCCATGACGAGACCTGGTCGGTGAGCAGCCAATCAGACGTGTCCTCGCTCCTGCAAGCATATGGGGACCATGGGTGAGTATCGAGACCAAGTGTCTAGCCCGCTACCACGACGCGAAGGGCGAGAACTGGGAAAGGGGTAGGAGAGATGGGAATGGGAACGAGCAATCAAGGGTGCTTACAGGACCGATTCCGGGCTCCGGGACAGCCGGAGGCAACACGTCGCGAGGTGGCCAAAGAGGTCGGACATGTCCACGTCGAGGGACCGCGCGGCGGCCATGGCGGTGCTGAATCGGTTCGCCTGCGCGAGCCGCAGGACGAGCGAGGCAGGGGGGAGCGCAAAATCTGGACGCGTGCACCAGCGGACCGTGAGCAGCGGGAGCGAAAGAGGCGAAAGGGAGCCGGATCCAGGAAGAACGCACCACCAGCCGACAACAACGTGGGGTCCCTCTGCGCGAGCTCGACTCGCGCGGTGAGGAGCGCGTACTCGAACTGCATGTCCTTGAGCGCCACCACCTCGGAGTCGCGCCTGCCCAACGCGTACTTGTCCTCCGGAATATGTTTCGACAGCTTACGGCGTTTACGGGGCTGTCGCGGGTTCGCGTCAGCGTGTCGGCCGGAGAGTCTGCCTAGCTACCCTTCTGGGACAGCAGCTGGGCCCACGTACCTCATGCCCGGTCTCGACCGTGATGGGCAGAGTGATCCACTGGCTCTTGGGGTCCACGAGAGCGAGCGCGTTCATAGCCACGACGTACGCTTCGAGCTGCAGCTCGGCAAACTCGACGAAGATTCGCGCATCGCCCATAGCGGCCGCAAACTTTCGTGCGCGCTGGTACATTGTAAGTGCGGCTAAGGGCCCGTTAACACCGACAGCACTGCGCAGGGAAGAGCTCGAGCGAATCTCACCGTTTCGGTAGTCGCCCCTAGAGACATACCACGTGTAGAGGATGCGCGAGTAGAACGGTCGGATGCGAGGGTCCGCGTTCCGAGCTTTGAAAGCCAGCGCGTCCTCCACCTCGTCCGCCAGGCCGGCGAAGTTGAGCGCCATTAGCCTGTCGACCGCATTTTCCTCGCACATCCGGTACACCAGCTGACTGACAGAATCTTTCTTCCTGAACAAGGACGAGGGGCATCAGAAGACGCATGAGCAAAAGGGAAATAGGTTGGAAGACGAACAATCGCTGATAAGGATTCGAAATAAGGGCCGTGTACGCGTCCTCGAACTGTCCGAGATCAGTGTGACCCTTGATCACGTTATGCCAGAGACTCGACGTGTCGAGCGCCGGGTCTGCGGCGGACAGGGCAAGCTGTGTGAACGAGACATCATACTGCGTGTTCCCGCCGGCCTTGAACAGGTCGGAGACGTGCAGGTAGAACTCGAACTGCGTCGGGAAGAGGCGACCACCAGGCAAACCCACAGCGAGTGCCTCCTGGTCGTCCAGCGAGAGCGCAGAGTGGGGTCCTGGTTTAACAAATGTGAGGATTTAATTAGCTAACCGGGCCACCGGAGACGAGGCGAAAGACGACGTCATACTCACCGAAGCTGCCCGCAAGGATCTCCAGCGCATCCGCCGCGTCGTCGTACCTGCCTTCGTCCAGCCTCAGCCGGCCCCGCACGTACGTCACTCCAGGCGTACGGGGGAGCCACGCCAGGGCCTCTCTCGCGACGTCGCGATATCCTAGGAGTCGGAGCCTTTCGCAGAAGAGCACCTCCAGCCTCGTCGCATGGGCGGGGGACAGGGACTGCAGGAGGCCGGTCGCATCGAGGAAGCGGTGCGCGGACACGGGGAGCCCCGCGGCTGAATGGCCGTAGAGATCCGCGAGCCGGTGCACGAGCGAGTACGCCGGTTGGAACTTGGCGCCGCGGCTCCCGGAGACGTTCATATTGCGCATCTGCGCGATGACGGCGTCCTCATCCCCGCTTGGGGTGGCGGACGCGATCGTGCTGTCCCCCGCTGGCTGGCGGGCGACGTGGCGGAGCATGGCGATGCCGCGGAAGACGACAAAGATTTCAGCGAGTAAGCCCACATCCCATGTGCGGAGTTCCTTGTCTAGGAAGAGCAGGAAGATCATGAGCGCGAGGGCGATGTCGTAGCGCGCGTGGACGGAGGTCATGACGTATGAAGCAGTGAGAGCCTTAACCCACTCGGGGCTGATGGGCCGGGAGAGGAGCTCGACCTCGTCGTCCTCTCTCTTCACTTCCTTGTCGAAGCCTCCGATAATGTCGAGCACGAAGCGAGCGCCCTCCTGGATGTTGCCGAGGTTCCTCAGACGTTCCGCAACCCATTGGACGAGGCTTTCGTCGATTTCCTCGTTGAACGACGTCGAGCGCACTTGGTCCTCGATGATGTCCGAGTAAGGAAAAGCCGTCTCTTGGTGGGCGACTTCGTGTAGCCGGTCCTCCAGAAGCCGCAGAAGCCGAGGCCCAAGCCGGCTGCGCATTATCCATAAAACCTCGAGAAGGGCAAACTGATGGTCAACGGTCTGGGTCGTGGACAGCTGTCGGTGTAACCGGAGGGCAAGGTCCTCGCCCGCTAGGGACGCGATGCGTTCTCGTTCAATGATGAGAATGCCGTCATCAGGGTTGCCGCGCCCTATGGCCAATGGCCAACGGCCGTTTCGTTCGATCTCTCGACAGCGAGCGATGAAGCCCTCCCAATCGCGTTTGAGGGCGTTCCAGTAGTTCTGGTCCAGCGGAGCGCCCGTCTTCGGGTCCTTGGTTCGCTGCACGGTGCAGCCAACCACGGACGTGATTTGCTCAGCGACAGTGGCATATGAGATGAGGAGCTGCGGGGGATATGGCGGCGGGAGCGATCTGCAAGCATCGGTATACTGGTTGATGGCCGACTGCAGCGTGAGGGGAGAAAAGGTCCCAGGGCGCATGATGGCGTCGAAGAACTTGTCGGCCATGGATCCGCAAGAGAGCAAGAGCTCGTCCAAGAATGCAGGCGTGAGCTCCGCCTCTTGCGCGTATGTCGCCGAAGTCCAGGTGCCGGTGGTAGCGACATCTGCGGGCTCCCAAGGGAGGAGCCGGACTTCCACCATGGACTGGCCCTGCCTGTCCCAGAGCGTATACAATGTGTCGTCAAGCACGGCGAAGTCCTGCAGATGGCAATGCACGCTTGTTTCCGACGCTTCGAACGCGGTGATTGGTCGGAGGGTGTCGCCGTCTACCGAAAAGAGCTGGAAGAAGCCCCCTGAGGTTAACGAGCCCTCGGTTGGGACGAAAGCCAAGACATGAGGTTCATCGGCGTGTTCAGGCGTGAAGACGCACAGAAGCCTTTGTGGCTCGGGCGGAAGAAGCACGAAGGGTCTAGCGGGACCGGGCGAGGCTCGGGGAGGAGCTACGACGCGCCCCGGTGCCGTGGAGGGGAGCGCGTGCTCTGCCACACACCCGCCCCTTGCTGTCCACATCCGGAGATGACGGTCGCGAGATAGAGTCCATACGCTCCCGATATCTGTCGGCTGCGGGTGAGTTGCAATAGAGACGATGTCCGAGCCGCCGGGAGGGCTGGTGTGAAGGAGGGACGCGATAGAGTGCAAGAAGGAACGGGAGTCGTATCTGGACTCTCGCCAAACGTCTGATCGAGAAGAAAACGTGGGGTGAGGCGTAAAGCTTATGTCCACGGGCGGAATTGGCCTACCGTCGGTTGTGTCACCTCCGAGGGCGTCCGCCTCCAGGCGCAAAAGGGAGCCGTCGGGTAGGGTGAGGACGACGGAATGAGTGCCCTGCACCTGGACGAGGCCATCACAGGGAGTCTGAATTACATACTCGCGGTACCACCTGCGGCTTGCCGTGGGGGACCAGAGTGGCGCGCCGTCGCGGAGCGGAATGACGATGCGGTATAGAGAAGAGAAGCGGGTGACGAGGAGGACGTGCAATTCCTCATTCTCCCAGAGCATGATGGAGGGAGAGGGGAGGATGGCTGCGGGGAAGTCGAAGCGGAGGGGCGGGAGGTGCTGTGTGAGGGAGAGGAGCTCGAGGAGGTGGCCTGCATGGGAGACGCGGAGGAGGATGGTGCCGGTCTGGATAGAGTGGAAGAGGGAGGAGAAGGAGGCGTGTTCTGGAGACTGGGCGACGGCATAGCGCGGCTGGTCGGTGGGGAGGCGTTTCTGGGTGGAGAAGACAGGGATGGGCTGTGTGGCTGGGAAGAGGGCGGAGAGGTGGGACGCGACGAGGACAGAGGGCTCCATGGGGACTCGGGCGCGCGGAGGGCCGCTGGGGGACGCGCGGGCGAGTGAGTGCTCTGGGCCGTGCGCGTGCGAGGAGCTGGGCGGAGAGTCGCGGACGAAAGGCAGAGGAGTCGAGCGTGGTCAGCGAGCGTGGTCAGGCCGAGCTCAACCTCGCGAGCCGCGGCGAGCTCTCAGGCCTCAGGCAGCGCGCGCGCGTTCGACGTCACGTCACGGACGCGTGATGGTCACGACCTACCGTGTCCTCGGAGAAAGACCGTCACGGACAGACACACACGGCACTCGCTCGTCTCGCTCTGCAACGACTGCCGTGGCCGCCCGGCCTATCCCTCGTCCACCATGCTGCAGGACCCACGCCGGCTCGTTAACCAGTGCCTGGTCGTTCCCCGCACGCGTCTTCCCGGCCGCCGCCCGCACTCGTCTCCCATACTCAGTCTTCTCCCCGTCACGCCCCGGCTCTCCATCACTCCCCAACCCAGTTCCCCTTCGTTCGCCTTTTTCCAGAGCCGTATGTTCTCGATCGGTCGCCCATGCGGCCTCCGCGCGAGGGCGTGGGCTATTCCGTCACCGTCCCCTTCTGTCCTTACACGACGAATCGTCGATTCGACGATTCCACCCAATTCCAATGTACACACATACACCTGTTCTTCCTGCGACGCGTGTATATAAGTCCTCTCGCTCTTCGTCGAGACGGTAAGCAAATCCTACACTCCTTGGTAGCCTGCGCACCCTCCAGCGCAGACCGCCCTTTTCGCTTTTTCTTTCTGTACATTAGATCTTCTTTTCGCGCTCCTCGCTCGCTGACCCCAGCCCGCACCGCGGGCCCGCCCGTCCGCCCTCGCGCACGTCGACCTCCACGCTCGCTATGGATCCCGGCTCGGGCATGTCCACCTTCGACGCCATCCTCTTCCCTGCCGACGACCGCCCGCCCCACATCGTCCCGCTCATGACCAGCGCCGTCCCTCTCAGCCACCCGACCCCTAACGCCGAGCCCTACCGCGCCGGCCGCGCCCCGCACCCGGAGATGTATATGGACTACATCGCAGACCAGCTGGGCTCCCAGGCCTGGCGCTTCCATGTGCGTGGGCACCCTGAGATTAATTGCCGGAAGTCCTGCTAATTCGCCGAACTGGTTCCCTCTCTCCCCCTTCTCGACTGCCTACCCTTCTCCCGTCTACAGCTCGTGGAGGCGCTCGACGGCATGCTCAAGAAATTCCCCGCGCCCTACATCATCTTCTACCCCCTACTCTCGCGTGACGGCATGCCCTTCCCGGTCAACAAATGCATCCGCGAGATCCAGGGCCAGGTCTTCGACGAAGCTCGCGCCTGGCGAGGCAACCTCGTCGTCGCCAAGTACCGCGACGCCGAGTACTCGGCCATGACCGACGCCTCCATGGCCGACTTCCCTATCATCAAGAACTATCTCTCTACCCACCTCACCCCCAGGCCGACTTCTCCCTAAGGGTGCGTGCTTCTCCCGTCCGCCCTGCTTTCATAGCTAAAATAGAACTCTTAAGGATCCGCAGAGCCAGCCTGACCAGGCGTCCCTGAGCCTCTCGGCCTGCTGCGCGGTTGCAAGGACAGCTTTCTTCTCCCATTCTTCGACACACTTTTCTTCGTTCTTGTTTTCTTCTAACCTCGTCGTATTCGCCGGCGTTTTTTGTCGCTTCTCCGGCGTGCCTCACGCCTCTTTCCTATTGCTTCGCATCCTGTATATATCCCATCGCTCCCTGCACCCCGGATCGTCGCTGTGTGTACCGTACACGCGCCCCTAATTCCATGTTGTATATATTCGCACGTGAGCGGCCAACATCAGATAACGCGCTGAGCCTGAGCGACAAACCAAAAACAGCGAACGAGCTCCGAGTAGAAAGTCCCCAGCTCCGCCACGCCACGCACGAGGCCCTCGTGTGCCATGGCCTACAACCCCCGTTCCCGTGCAGCGTACACATCAGAGCTCCCCGTGCGCCTTCTCTTTTTCGGCCGCCGCATCTACTCGCGCCTTTGCCTCCGCCTCTTCGCGTTCCTTGGCTTTCTGCGCCTTCTTTGGGTCGCAGTGCTCCGGGATGGG
Organism: Grammothele lineata; assembly: GCA_002150815.3. Lineage (NCBI taxonomy): Eukaryota > Fungi > Basidiomycota > Agaricomycetes > Polyporales > Polyporaceae > Grammothele > Grammothele lineata. The sequence continues at coordinate 258,138 of NDFF03000018.1, forward strand.
ACTCGCGGGGTCGATCGGGGGGTGCATGACCGTCCCAACCCTGCCGTACTTCTTCGACTCCGCGTAGAACTTCTTCCAATGCTCGACGCCCTGCAAGCGAGGGGAAAATGCGAGGATCCCCGCAGCGAGGGGCCAAGGAATGAATGCAGAGAAAGCCATGTCAGCGTCGAATGACAATGCACGGGCCCACCCTGCACCGTATGCGCACACCACACATCGCCTCTCGCGCTGCATACCAGACGCCACAGGACGCTCGTGCCGTGGTCCGTCAGCCCACCCGTTCACTGGCTAACCCAGGGTAGCAACTGGAAGCCACAGCGCGGGGAGCTAAGCGCGATGTGTGTGCGGGCGCGGGCGTCCGCAAGGGGGCACATCGGGCGGAATGGAACACGCACCCTCTGCTCGCTTTCGCTTAGCCCACGCAGGTCGTGCGTGAGGTGCGTTTTGAAGCAGCCGGTGCCGTACGCGCGCGCGGCGTCCTTCCCAGCCCTGAGCAATAGGTGGTGGGAGCGCCATCCGCGCGTCGGACGTCGAGAGCGCGGGGCGCGGATCGAGGAGCGGAGAAACACGAAGGAGGCGGGCCCGATCGGCGAGAAAGGATGACGGCGTGTGCGGGACACATGCGCCGACGGGAAGGGGAGGAAGACGCGTGGGCGGAGCTGGAGTGAGCAAACGGACGTGCAAGCGAATAACATTGGATGGTTGGGCGTGCAGACGTACATGACATGATAAGACCCGCCAGGGCCGTAGGTCGCCCGGTTGCTACTGACGTCGTACACGACGCCGTCAATCTAGATCGTGCGAGAGGGTGTAGAATGAAACGCATGATGGGAACGGGAGGAGCTGGGTGAGCTTCGCGGGAGGAGCATGCGCTGTAGCTCCCCCTCCTCCGGGCACAACGCGGTGCTGGGAGAAGTAAGAGCGTGGGGAGGAAAGGGATCGAACGTACCGCGATGTACACGGGTTTCTCGGGATTTGTCCCGTCAAACTGGGCGAGCGAATTTTCGGAGAAGAGCCGGTCGGTCGTCTGCATGTTGTGAGCACGCGTCAGCGCGGTTCCAGGATCTAGCCCTTTCAAACAAACACGCGTCCAAGCACGAGGTGGGTACGGCGCGGTGTCCGCTGGTCGTGGACATGACGTTGCGCTGCTCCGTGCAAGGGACGGGACGACATGAACAGAGGCCGAGAGACGCACCGAAAAGTATTTACTGATGTTTGGGGGCTCGAGCTCCCACAAGTAGCTACCTGTGAAGAACTTGCCGGCGAGGACGATGAATATCGTTGCGTAAAGTATGAACTTCAGGAGTCCTAGGCAGCCGATCTCAACCTCCTCGGTCGGGTCAGGCTCCTCGGGGCCAACCTCTTCACCGCGTGCGAGCTTCTCCTCCCTCTCTTTCTTCCGTGCTAGCCACTCGGCGTGCGCTTTCTCGCGTTCGGCACGGTATTGAGCGTATCTGTTGAACGGAACGTCATAAGCATGCACTCACAAGCAGCGGGCTACAACCGTTGGGGTTCACGGAAGAAATAATGGGAGAAGGGGACGGGCAAGTTCTACGGCTCATAGTCGTGCAGGGTTGGGACTCACGCGAGGAAAGGTCGGTTGGCTTGCTTGGTGGAGACCTGCCTGTTGGGGTCCACTGGATCCTCGACAGTCGGATATTCGTCCTTGAGGGGAAAGCCTGCCCACGGCGAGCCTGGCGCGGAGCCTGGGGTCCGTGGTCCCAATGGCTTTCCGTCCGGGCCTTTGTCCACGTCCTGAAGCTTCTCCGGGCGGCGGCGCTTAGGGGGGTCGCCGTCAGGGTTCATGAGCCAGGACATGCCGGCAGAGTGCTATGGCAGACAAATATCAAGCACGGCGGGCTGCAGCACACAGGCCAGGAGATGGTGCAGAGGAGAGGGATGGGCGTGCGAAGCGCAGTGGTGTCGACGTGGACGTGCGAGGAGAGGCCGAGCGGTGCGCATGCTGGGCGAGAGAGACCCACGGCGCGACAGACAGCGCGCGTGATAAGCTCGAGTCGCGACGCGCCCACAGCGGCGGTGAGAATCAGGTCCCACCAGGTTATGTAGCATCTGTGCTATACCATCCGCATCCACCGAGGACTCGCCTTGCACTATGGTCGTCGGTCGTGTAGGCGAGCATAGTCCAACGTCTGTAGAGAGGGCAAGCCACACTCTACCCGAGCGCCGCCCATTCCAGATCATCCTGCACCCGGCTAGGACTCCTAGTGCCACCATCGCCAAAAGCTCCAAGATTGATATTGCTGTCTCAGACTGCAAGGATTAACCGGGACAGATGTGCCTTATCGCCCGGCGTCGCCGCCGAGGGTTCCAAAGCGCGACCTTCCGTCTGGGACCAACAAACCCCACAAGAGGTGATCGCTAGTTCCGAGGGCTGACTGGTCTCGTCACGCAACACACGCTCACTTAGCAATCAAACGCTGACGAGACTCCGACTCCGTTCCACCCCAGCGACGGTCCCGAGCTCCGACAACGAACAGATCCGGGTCTACAATGATAGATACAAGTAAGAACGAACCATATATTAGAATGCTACTGAAGCACGATGGGACGTCGTATTAGTATCACCACTAGTAAGGTATGATAGTTGTTACATTGTGTGTGCAGAGTATAGAAGAAATTGTCAAGACTAGGGGGGATGAGCTGAGAGGCGTGGGGATGATGTGGAGGATGAAGATGCAACAATGGAGGACCAGGCCCAGTACGAAAGCTGCTAAGCGTGAAAAAGGATGAGCGCGACGAGGATTAGTGAACGATGGACCCGCCCAGGGAAATACGAAGGAATGATGCGATGAGGGATATGACGACAGGAGCGATAGCCGCGGGACTGTAGTATGATGACATAGAGATGATGAGCGTTCGGGTGCATGATGGCATATTGTTGCAGACTGACATGGGCATAAGATATCACGGGCGAAAAAGCATAGAGGTACGCCGAGCAAGAAACGACACCGAATCGTCATGCGCGAGTCATCGTTGTTCGGTCCCTGGCTGACGCTCCTGGATTGCCGCCCGTTGAGATATCGTCACGTATGCCCCGCCAACCTCCTCTTCAGCAGAGCTCAGACCTGGAGGCACTGATGGTGTTGATGAGCTCGAGTTCATGAGGGGAAAGTCCGCTAGAGGGCCATCGTCCTCCTCGACCAGCTTGATCTTCAGCGCAAGGAATCGCGGAGTCTTGATGAACTGGCAAGTGACTCCAGTCAGCGCATGAACCAAAACGTGGCACAGTCGTACTCACCTTCGGGACGGAGTCCGTTGCCATGAGGCGGAAGACGTGAGTCTGAATGCGCTCGTACAACCGGATCATCGTCTGAAGCTGAGTCGCGTTGAAAGCGTTCGCTTGTTCAAGCTCCACACGACCCTGGAACGTCTTCCCAGTTAAGCTCTGGATGACGTCGCTGAGGTAGCCGGAGAGCTCATTCCGGAGACCGTGGTCAATGTTGAGTTCGTTCTGGCTCGATGGTGCTAGGTAGGTGTTGTAGATAACAAACGCCTTCTGGATGAGTGACTCATGATGCTTCTCCATGGCGAGCTGACCAGGTGTGTTCTTGCCAGCGCCGCGAGCTGCTGGAGGGTTGGAAGCGATTGCGCTAGACGTTGTGCTGAACGACTTCTTGAAGTCCTGGACGTCGAGGTAGAACGACAAGTTTTCCTCGCAGAAGTTGCTGCGCAAGAACTCGCGGAAGAGAGCGCGAAGTTGGGGCTCCTCCATGATGAACTTGAGGCGATCGGTATTGGACTCCTTGTGACCCTTCTTCTCAGCATCGTAGCTCGCGTTGAGCTTCTCCGTCATAGAAATCCGGCGGTGGATTTTAGCATCGCTGGTCGCAACGCCATCAGCGGTCGACGCCTCGACACTGCGATCCTCCGATGTCCGCGTCGTACTAGCGACATTGGCATTTGAGCTGTTAGGCGACGGCCTAGCACCGTCGGGCATATCCCAGCGTGCGAGTCGACGGCCCTCATCGGTAACCTTGTAGATGGCCTTTGCCGTGCAGCGGAACTCTCCGTGTTGCTATATAAATTAGGTCAGTTAAGGACTATACGTGACAACCAGTGTACGCACTGATATGGTGGAGTTCGCACCCCCAGCAGCTCCCCGTACTGTGAAGATGATGGCAGAGTCGTTGTTCTTGCGCTTGTCAGAGACGAGCGTGATAAGGCCGAACCGGACGAACTGCGCAGCCATCTCCGCTGCCTCCTCCCTGCCGATCACAGACGTGAAGTCACATAGCCACTCCAACGCCGTCACGGCCGCGAAGCAGTGCTTGTGCACCATCGACGCCTTCCCCTGGCCCTTGTCCGTCACATCCATGAGAGCTACACCCTTCGACCGCTGGTTGTACTTCTGGAAAGTGTCCATGGTATCCATATACTCGGGAGGGTAGTTCGGTTGACGCCCAACGAAGCGGCGGAAGAGGGCGGTGATGGCAGAATGAGATACAATGATCTCATCGTCGACTGACCGTCGCTCGAGATGGAGAAGCTTCATGCAGATGGGCTGGGTGGAAAAGACGTGGCCGAGATGGTCGCCGTTGATACCGTTCTTACTCATGAACCGCTCCAGGACGTGAAGACCCTTGGGCGTCAGAACGTAAACACCACGCTCTTTGAAGAGGTTCGATCCAGGATCCGCTGCGTTCTCGATGAGGCGGGCATCCATAAACTGCTGGCACATGGCCTTGGCCATATCGCGTGTCATGGAGAAAGTCGTCGTGGTCGTGGTCGTTACGATACGGGAGGGGTCTCGGGGATCCGGCCCACGGTTCGATTGCGAGAACTTGAGCGATGCCAAGTTCCTCGCAGCGTCATCGCTATACATCGTGATGAGGGGGGGAGTATAAGTGAGTGGACATAAGGACGTACGTGGTGAAGGAATTAGGGAAACTGCGGAAGTATTGCCTGTTCGTTGCGAGCTCCAGGGAGACGACCAGGGTTGCGAACAGATCCAGCGTATCCTGAACGAGGAGATGAGAAACGAAAAAGACGGCACGGAAAGACCGAGGCGCAGACCTTGAGGAAGGGCCTGCCGCGTTTTGTCGTCTTCATCATGTGCGACGAAGTCGCCGATGGAGCCTCTGCTGCTGGAGGCATGATTGCGAAAGCTGAGAAAAGAAAGACAAAGAGAGAGATAAAAGAGACGAGACGAGACTAGCAGGTGGGCGGAGGAGGAGGCAGGGGGCGGGAGGACAGGTGGAGGACGGGAGGAGGAGTCGGGGGAGAAGATGAGGACGAACGATGACAAGAGGCGAGGCGGGCGCTTGGGCGAAACCCGTTGACAACCCAGCTTTTCGACCTAAATTCCCATGTGCGACGCCGGCCCAGACACGCAAGGCAGGGCCGACGCCCAAAAATTCTTCATTTAGTCTTTTTTGACGTGTCGCGTAAACGGCGCTCCCGGCGGCACGCGCCGTCTCAGGCGATTCATCCGCCTTCCGCCCGCCGCCTCGCGACGCTCCTCCGGCCGCAACGCCATCCTCGCGCCTCCCGCCCCGGCGCCCTCCCGCCCGCCCGCCGTCCGCGTCTCAGCCCATCCCCCGCCCTTTACGTCTCCGCAGGTCCCCGTCCGGGTTTCTAGGGCCCGTCGCGGCCGGACGACATCAATGAGCGCTCTCATCAACGCCTGGCTCGCGCATTGCGCGAGCGTCGCGGTCGACGTGCGCCCCTCCGCGCGCCCCCATCCGTATACGCGCGCCATGAGGCGGCCTTGCGCTTTTCGAACCGCCATTGCAACGCCATTGTCCCCAAACGCGCTGCCGCTTCCGGCTCCTGCGCCAATCACAGATGAGCGCTCATCACGCGTGCCTTTCCAGGCCACGCACCTCGATCGCCAACTTGGCCCGGATCGCACATTTTGGGCACTCTGTTGCGCCAGCGAAACGCGAGGTGTTAAGGATGCCGTCCTCCTGCCCGCCCCTCCTCTCACCCGCCTGGTACCGCCTCGTCTTAGCTTGCCGTGCTGTCTCCTGCAGCCCCCCTTCTTCCCGAGGACTCGCCATCATTTCTCGCCGCTCGCCTTGTAAGCCATGCGAGCTCAGTCTCGACCCCGGCACCGCCTTGTGTGATCACGGCGCATAGTGTGTGCCACCCACACATTGTGACACAAATTAACCGCCTCCGGCCCGCCTTGCTTATGGGTGACGTTCCAAACCGATCCTACCGTGCTCTTTGGATGCCATCCTGACTCGTTTCGTATGCGCTTCCCGATTCAGCCCATTGCGTACGCCGCGCGTAAACCTCTCCAATTGCCGCTCCAGTCACCATGTTTCAGATGTCAGACATCACTCACTTGCCACGTTTTCGACGGCCCATATCCGGTCGCGGCCTCGTCGGGCTCGGATCCCACCCAACGGGGCCAGCAAATTCGGCCATCGAGAAGCGCTGCAAAGTCTGCTTTCAGTCCCCAGTGCCCTCGCACTCTGCAGCTCCAGGCCCTTTCTCCGGTCTCCGCCGCCTTTGTTTGATGGCCAGTAATTATCCGAGCCCGTACGCGACTCCAAACGTTACGGTTACCACCAGCCCCAGGGCCGCCAGCGCAGCCACATCCTACTCAATTGTACCTGCCATCATACCGGTCTCTTTCTCGTTTGCGCCGGCAACTTTCCGCCGCCCGCCAGAGGGCGTCAGGATCAGGTATTGCATACGTCTACCATACCGTTTCGTTGCGCTCACAACACGCCAATTGATGTTGAGTGTTCATGAGCTACGCGTCGTGGCGGGGCCATCGCACGCTCGTGGCTGACGTGCGGCATCGCGTACGCAACACGATGTTGTCCGCAGCCGTACGCTCTTCGCTTTCCGGGCCAGTAGCGCCCCAGCGCTGGCGCGTTGTGCCTCTCAATAGGCTACGGGCAGGGGTTAGTACGTGGTCGAATGCTGTCGGAAGCTTCTGAGGCATGCCAAGTCCCGTGTCTGCAATTGCAATTGCAAAACGAGTCGCTGACTTCCCCCGCAGCGTCATTGTGGCGTTCAGCTTCTATTCCCGTATGATCTCTTTCCTCTCGTCCTAACACGTTCGACTCGAGATGCTGTGTGCGTGAGTAGGCTCGTTCCACGGCCTCGCGCACAAGCACCCACAGAAGCGTGAACACCGGTTCTCCCTTCAACGTCTCGAGCCCACTCTCCACGAGCCGTAATGGAAGAGCTTGCACGCTGCGCTATCGTCCTTCTATCTTGTCTCATGCCTAGCACCGGCGAAGGGTGTCGCAGGTGGACTTCCCAGTCTCACCCACGGTCTGGTTCTAATGCTTCGCGGGAAGCGATTATGAATAGTGCGTGTCCTTTGCTTACCGCTTCCTGCATAGCTTCGGGCACATGCTCAAAGTGATGATATGCGTATACGGATCGGCGCAGTGTGCAGCCACCAGATGAACGATAGCTCGTTAGTTTAGTCGTAGCCGTATGAATTCTGACGATCTCGCTCGGCCATACTCATTGCAGCGGCAGCCCGATATTCCCCTTCTACTGATTCTCGCCGTGGTCTACATGCCGGCAGCGGGTGCGCAGTGGGGACACTCGTCTGTCATCTCAACTTCTTACCCTCGTCACTGTTCCTAGGGTTGTGACACGGAGCTGGACTCTGCACGCTGTGTGTACGTAATTGACATGTGGGTGTGGGTGGAGTTACGACCATGTTCCCATGTATCGAACCAGAGATGGTTTCAGCAGTATTCGGTCTGTGTGACACTAGGGGCCTAAATGAGATCAATGATCAGCCTATCGGAGCTTCCTTTCCTTACTGTCACGCGTCACGACAATGGTACTTCTCAGCCACACGCGTCAGTTCGGTCAAGTCGCCGACGTTGCAAGCTACCATGAGTGCCAACATCAACGTAGGGCAGATTCGGTTATGAAGTGCTGTCTGTGCTAATTCATGGCATCTAATCAGGATCCTGCTGCCATCCAGGCGCTCCTTGACCGCCTCAAGTCGTCTGACGCGTGGCACAGGATTGCAAATCCGGACCCTCAGGTTCCCAATGCCTCCGCGGGCTCATCCGGTGGAGGTCCCTCTTACGACACCACGGACGCAGTTATTTCTGCGACCACAGAATTTGCACAGGCTCAGACACGCGTCTCTGACGAAAGTGGCTCAATACTCACTCTTTCTCAGTCTCCGCCTGCGCGCGAGGAACCGCCGGGCCCCCCTCTGGCCCCAGCTGCCCTCGGCCCATCTGTCGCGTCGCTTCTCTCGCAGCTTCAAGGTTTTGGCGGGTTCAATGCGGCCCCGGGAGGAAGTCGCACGCTCCCACCTTTCAAACCTACGCCGACGTCTGCGCCTAGGCCCGGCGGTACATCTACAGGCTCCGCGGACTCGGCCCTTGTACCCCGTCAGCAGCAACAGCAACTGTCCAGCAGTGGAACGCACGCCGGACCGAGCTACGACGCCTCACGCCCGCCATCGTCACACCCGCCACCTCACACACCCTCGCAGGATCTACGGGCGTATACGTTCCAGCAAGCGCTTCCATACCTTGCGCGACTGACGGAAGATCCGGAGTTTCTCAAGGCGCTGGCGGTAGTACGTCCTGGATTTTTCTCTCACTCACGTCGATCACTATGCTGCGTGGATTGTGCGGGATGGAAGTGACGTGTGCTGATAGCATCCATTCGGCCGTTCGGTACAGATGAAAGCTGAACAGGCCGAGCTAGAACGCCAGTTGTGGAGGGAGCGGCGCGACATTCAGCGGAAACATGAAGAGAGAGTTAAGGCAGCACGGACCAAGTGAGTGTCATCATGGACAGCATGCATGAGTCTTCGCACCGGGTTTCCTGCCCTCGTGCACTGAGCGCTTTAAACGCCGGAAAAGTTTTTCCGTACGTGGTATGCCATTTCCAAGACGTGTCGCTTAACCAGCCATGCATGACATAATTCTTCCTTTACTGTGGTCGTTTCAAGCGCTGACATCCACGCATCCGTGATCGATCTAGAGCGAGCATCATTGGGGCTACGGGCCTCACGCAATATGAAGCCGATGTAGGTCTTCTCTCGCACGACCTCTGTCTTCTGATACGCAACCGCTCGTCCTCACCCCGTCCGCCTTTGGCCACGAGCAGACCCTTACGGAGTCGTTCCGCTTAGAGCTTCGCAACTTCGACCGCGAACGAGTTCTTTCCGCATGGGACAGTCTGGTGACTAAACAGCAGGCCGCGCTCGAAGGCTGGGGCACGCCGACGATGTTCCCCACCTCTCACGGGCCGGACCGCGAGGTAAGCACCGTTCGGAATCCGGCGTGTGACATCAGACTCTCCCTCGACCCCGGGCCATGTTCTGGGTTTTGGACGCCCTACGCGCATCGCTAACTGCTCCAAGGCATTAGAGGGCACCGGCCGCGTCTCTCGTTCCTGTGTGCTGGTATTCACAGAATATGGATTCTGGAATCTGATGGTCGACATTGAGGGCGCCGCTAGTCTGGACCCCGCCCCCTTCTCCCCACAATCACGTTGGCCTCGTGCACTCCCGCGGCCCGGGGTTCCAGCCATGGGGTTCCCCGGCGAGTGTCTTAGAATGCCTTGAATCGCCCCCGGCCTGTAACCTCATTTTTCTGATGGTCTATCTTCTCTTGACAGCGTCAACAGAAAGTCATGCAAGTCCTCGGAGGGGTCGTCGGGACCGTCGGGAGCGGCGGGAGCAGCGGGAGCGGAGCAGCTTCCGCCTAAAGGGACGTCCGGTAACTCGGATGTTGGAGTACTGGGACCGTCCTTATGCGACATTCGGATGCGGGACAGGGGGTCGGGCGCTATGTCGGTGGGCAGTAACTGCTGGCTATACCTACACGAGATGTCTTGGTAGTCGCACGCGCAAGCAAATTTCCAGAAATCGTGGGCCACCTGATTTACGCTGAATACTGGTGTATATGTTGAGTGGAATACAGTATATACATGAGTGGGAGGGCGAGTAAGCGTATTAGGCGCCTAAAATTCCTCCCCCGCCTCCATGCAGATGATGTTAGGAGCCTGTAATCTTAGGTGAACCCTGCATCAGCACGGGGTGCTCGCGGACCTATCCGTAAGAAAGCGTGCATACCGCTCTGCAATGCTGCTCGGCCGTTGGGCTGCACGGCACTTGGTGTGTTGATGATACATGCATCGGATGAACGGGTGGCTCTACCCGAGATTGGCTTTGCACGCGGTACAACTCGCTATCTCTTCGCTGGTCGGTCGATAAAGCCTTCGATGGGCTCGATCATAGTGTGCGGTATTAATCTACCCCTGCCATGAGATCAATGCGCGACTATAGATAAAGATTGTTCGGTGTCTAGATTGTAAGCAAGACAGGCCTACTAGATGTGTAGAGTGCGTTGTTGAGCATGCCCCTAGTACAATGAGTCACGCCATGATCATCGACGATGGCTACCTATGGCTGCGAGGATAGGACAATCCCATGGGTACAGATAGGGTAGGAGAGAGGGCCGGTGATCTCCCTTGGCACCGTATGGACAGCACGCGGAGCCGCGGAGATATATGTAAGGACGATCTTGGTGATGCTAGCACGCGGGATATCGGAGGCGGCACTCGAGCTTCGCAATTCAATGTGCAGTACATTATAGCATGGCATAAATGGCTGATTTTCGGAATACGATAGTAGTTATTTAGTATGCCAATGAACTCCCCGGTGGACGCGGCGGCGCTGTGGCGCGAGGTGTGTGCTGTGTGTTGACCCTCATCTGATCGCAATCCCGTTTCGAAGAGATTAATCTCCCGCCGCATCGCTGGAAGTTGGGCAAGAGGAGGCGCTAATTTTTGTTCGCAAAGCTGCACCATAGCTCGCAGCGCACCGGGTCCAGAGGACGCTGGAGCTCACAGAACAACTTGTACAACCTACGTCGTGGCTGCGCAGAAATGCATGGATCGCTATCTGTGGATCTTGTGGACTTGCCGTTTTGGACGAAGGGCGAAGGACGAGGACGCGCGGATCTTGACAATCGTCCGGGAGTCTAAACGGAGGCTAAACCCAATTCATCTGGCCGTTAATTTGCCCTGGGACCTCGTCGTCCGAGCTCGGAGCGCCGCGCAGCACTTCGACATTGATTTGTATCCCGGAGAGAACGAGATATTGTGACCTCGACCTCTTGATCTTCTGGTGCGTCTGGTGGAGAGCAGGCACAAGTCACCGGTCACGGAAGCAGCTGAGGAAATCCGGGTCTTTCGGGTTGGTTGGAGAGAAAACAATTACGCGCGATATTTCGGGCAAGTAGCTGATCGCTTGAGCTCGCTTGAAGCTTTCGCGGCAGTCCGGACAGGGCCGCCCATGTCGACCGTCTGGTCGCCGGCCGCTCCGTTCCTCTCCATCTCTCCTCCCCTCCGTCTCTCCGTGAACCGTCTCTTCCGTCCCTGTATTGTCCATGCACATCTAGTGCCCAGTCTCTCTCTCGCTTCTTCTTCTCCCACGCTCCGACCGTCGTCTCTGGTTCACGCGAATCGCCTTCCCCGCAATGCCATACGTCGATCTCATTTCTGGGGACGATTATGCCTCCATCTGGTATAACACCAATTCGCCGACAATGACCGTCAGCGGCTTCGACCCAAACAAGCCCACTCTAGTCATGCTCCATTCCTTTTTCCTCGACTCGGGCTGGACGCATCCTCAACTGGATGATCACCGCTTGAACGCCAACTTCAACATCATCGTCTTCGACACTCGCACGACAGGCAAGTCTCTATTTAGACCCAGTGGGCGTCACGACCTTTGGGTCACCGCGGCGGACCTGGCACATTGCTTCTACGTGAGTACTTCTCTCGCGAACTGTGTGTGCGCGTTCCCAGCATTGAGCACAATCTGGTGGCGTGCACAGCACCTCCAACTCCCCCCTGCACATGTATTTGCCCCGGAGCTCTATTCCCTTGCTGCACTGCGTTTCGCTGCGCTGTAAGCCCGCTCTATCTCATCCCTCGTCGATCGCTGTGTTCATCATCCACGTTTGACAGATTCCCCGAACTATGCCTTAGTTTGACGCTCTGTAATGTCACCCCTCAAACAGAGTAAGTCCCCATTTTTGAGTCCGTCCGCCTCGCCTCGCGTCTCACGCGCTATGACCAGGTTGAAGTCTTTGTTTGATGCTTTCGAGGAGCTGTGTCACTTGTGGTGCTATGCGGAGGATTTAGAGTCGTTTGAGACAGCATGCAAAGAACTAGTTAATTGCTACGCCTTGGTACGCACTCTGATTCCTGTATGCGCTCTACAACCGACACATACGTGTAAAATCGTAGGACGCACACCCAGATGTCGTAGACGAAGTGCGTTCACTTTGCCGGACTAACGTCTCGCTCCTGCTCTCAACTTCGTTCTCTTGAACAGCTGGTTGCCTATTGGGAAACACACTACCCTCCCTTCCGACGACCATACGTTATAACTAACGTCAATCTCCTACTCAATGTAGGTCTTACTATGCTACTATTGCATGTATGTATCTAATGAGCTACTCAGAGGACACCCATGACCTCCGAAGAGCTGTCTAATATCCACTGTCCAGTCCTTATAATCCAGGTAAGCACTTTGTTTCTTGCGTGTCTATACACATGGCTCATATCTGGTAGGCTGAGCGCAGTCAAACACATCCTATGGAGTACGCGCAGCAGCTGAGGCAAGCACTTGTAAATGTTCCAAATGGAGCACAACTATTTACAGTCAAGGGTAATCGTCCCTCTTGTCTCCCTGGCCCAGAGAATGCTTACCCCGACAACCATGATTCAGCGACACATGGTTACCTCAGCGTACTCTCTTCCTCCATTGTCAACCAAGTCTTGAACAAGTTTCTCACCCGTCAGGATCCCGCCCGGAGTGACTTGTTCGCTGCGGATGTTCCTTTAGCAGAGCGAATGCGAATGGCACTGACCCTCCTGTCCGAATTCAAGCACGAGCCCTCGATAGCCGAGCGCGACCCGCTATCTCCTCTCTCTTTTTGCTGCGTTACCGACGAGGTTCGCAAAAGCCAAGAAGAACTCTATCACATCTATTCCGAGGGTTCCCAGAATGCACTCTCTCCGTTAGCTCCGGATGGCCGACCCCTGCGCAAGTACGTCTGTGTCTCGCATCATAACTATATAATAGATTGATGTTTACCCTCTACCGATAGGTATTCCGAGCGGAAAGACGAGCACTGGCTCGACTCAAGCACGGACGGGTTTTCCTACACAAGTACGTACGATTACGAGGCGTTCCTTGACTCCTTCGCTCATCGTGCGCCGCCGGCCTGCGCATCAACACAGGTATCAAGCAGGCTTCAGAACGCATACCGGACCCCAACAAGGACAAGAAGAAACCCGGGCGACGACAAGCGGTGCCCATCGACGAGCCTTCGGTCATTTTAATGCCCTCCGAGCCAATCACACAGGAGGCTCAGCAGGTCGCGCGCATCCGTCGGGCAACCGTCTTGCCCCAAAGCCCTGCAGACAAGCACGTTATCAAGGGCTCAATGGCCAAGGTTATCGCTTCGGGCGCGGGTGCGGGATTGCAACGACGCTTGCTCCGATGACCCCTTTGCGGGGTCCCTGCCGCCGCTATTGCCTGTATATAGACCACTGCGGCCGCCTACCCCAGTCGTACCACCTCTTTCAGCGTCTGGTTTGCGACTCCCAGACGGCCAAGGCTTTCCGACGTCCTTGACGCTGTGTTGACTGGCATTTGTTTAATACTGCGTTTTGCTCTTTCTGGCTCTTTTGTAATCTCTGCGCATGCTGCACAGTAAGGCCACAGCATTACATCTTGCCTCATGCACATAATATTCCTATCATCTCACGACGATATATCCGTACTATAGTAGGCACATCCGTACTCCAACGTATACGCCGTTCCTCCACTCGCTGCACTCGCCCCTCTCTGCTTCCTTTGGTCCTCTTTGTTCCCGTATCCTCTCACCGTCTGTTGATGTTTATCCGTAGATGGAAAAGTATATTTGTCCATTCCTACAACTCACAGGTGTTAGTCTAATGTCGTACGTACCTCGGCTGCTGACCCTGTCGTGTGCGTTCATTGCCAGAGCGCGCTCTCCTGTATGACGGCATCGGCAGCAGGGCAGGAGATTCGTCTCGCCCGCAATGATGTCTATTCAATTGTTGTTACACTTCTTTTCTGGCTGACGCCCCGAGGTCGCCGCTGCAACGTGTATATGTACATGATCTTCACTCTAGTGACGATTGCATGCAGTCATGATTGCAACGTCAAGATGCGTACTCTCCCAATGCAGAGTGATAACTAAGTGACCCGTCCCTACCGCTCAACGTCTATCTAGTGTCTGCCTCCCGGCCGGACCGAATTACTGTGGGGTGTGGACGTTCTTCGACTCAAAGCTACTACTCTTCCCGTTCCCCATCACCGCATGCATTTATTAGGCGCGAGGGTGTTGTTGCACAGCGCCCTGCAGAGCTCACAAGCTCCCCTCGATCATCTTCGCCTTATAGTAGCGTACCATCTCCTCGAGGCCCATGCGGACGGTCCAACGGGGCTGCCAGTCAAGCACCTCCTTGGCACGGGAAGTGTCCGGGCGGCGCTTCTGGGGGTCGTCCGCGGGCATCGGCTTGTGGATGATGTTGACACGACGGGCGGGCGGGACGCCGTCCTCGGTCTGGACCTTCTCTACGATCTCGCGGACGAGCGCTGCAAACTCGCCGATCTGGAACTCGTCGCCGTTGCCGATGTTGACCGGCCGCGTCTCGTCCGAGTTCATGAGCGCGATGAGGCCGTCGACGAGGTCGTGGATGTACTGGAAGGAGCGCGTCTGCTTGCCGTCACCATAGACGGTCATATCCTCGCCGCGGAGGGCCTGGACGATGAAGTTAGAGACGACACGGCCGTCGAAGGGGTTCACTGTCGGACGGGTGAGCACGTGGAGAACTCTATCTCCTTCTCGACTTACTGCGAGGGCCTATCGTAGCACGTCAGCACCCGCTCCCGATCAAGTCGCGGCGAAAACATACCGTAGGTGTTGAAGATACGGGCTACGCGGATGTCGACGCCATCTTGACGGTGAAAACCGTACGCGAGAGTCTCCGCGACACGTTTACCCTCATCGTAGCAAGCACGAGGGCCAATGGGGTTGACGTGACCCCAGCTAGAAAGCGCGTCAGCTTTATGGTTACATGCAAACAATAAGTGCTGACTAGTCTTCGTGTTGTGGGTGAACCTCAGGGTCGCCGTATACCTCTGTTGGGCGTGTAAGGCTCAAGAAATGGTGTAGATAAACGGGGCGCACCGGACGTCGAGGTGATCAGGAAGCGAGCCTTCGTGCGCTTAGCCAACCCCAGCATGTTCAGCGTGCCCATGAAGGACGTTTTGATCGTCTTGACCGCATTGAACTGGTAGTGCGGTGGAGATGCAGGGCAAGCAAGGTGGTAGATTTCTATTGAAGTGCGGTGTGATTCACGAAGGGCGGACGCTCGGCAAATAGGAGCACGCACGATCGCATTCAATCATGAACGGCTCTACCACGTCATGACGAACCATTTCAAAGTTAGGGTGACCGATCCAGTGGCTAACAGTAGTCTTGGAGCCGGTGAAGAAGTTGTCCAGGACGGTAACCTCGTGGCCGAGGAGCATAAGACGGTCAACCAGATGGGAGCCGACGAAGCCGGCGCCACCGGTGACGAGAATGCGCTTGCGCTGAGAAGGAGGGAGGAGTTTGACCGGAGGGAAGCGAGAGAGGGTTGTGTAGGAGATGGACTGGGTGTCTGGGTGGTAGATGGACTTGGACTGGTACGCGCCGTAAGCACCAGTGAACTTGGCGTGTTCCGTTTCCTCTTCCTGCTGCTCGCTGCTGTCGCTCTGTACGGAGGCGGCCGTGTTCACATAGTGTGGCCGGAGGTAAAGAGACCGGAGGACGTCGAGTGGGACCTCGCAGTCGAAACCGAAACGCTGGAACCCGACGGTGTTGATTACATTACCATTCTTGTCTAGGGTGCGGATCTGAGAAAAAGCCTGTATGAGCACCCAAGTACCGGGTTTGTGAAAGGTTGTGGGTGAATTTGCGGCGGCGGATGAGGGCGATGAGGGACGGGACGAGCACGCGTCGCGTTAGATGGAGGAGGAGGGCAAGATGAAAGCAGCCGACGGAGAACATACCGGCGCGACAGACTGGGCCTGGGCAGACATGGCGGGGAGTGAGGAGGGCGTTGGAGGGCGAGAGGGCGGGTCGAGGGCTCTTATAAGAAGACGTGGCCGGGGATAAGAGGACTGGGCGGCGTCAGGAGAAGGCGGGCACAAATTAGAACTGAAGCGGCCCGCGTCGACGTCTTCATTCCGGCAAGCACCCGCAAGCTCGGCTACTGCTCGGCTGAGCTCACAGTGTCCGGCTCAATCGGATCGCCGATCCGCGAAAAGTTCTGTCCCCGCACGACCGCTCGCGTCCTCTCTCCTCTCTCCTCCGCCGTAACACAATGCCAAAGGCCCCCAAAGCTCTCCCAAAGCAAAAGCACGACCCGCTCCACGTCCAGCTCGGCGAGGACGAGGTCTACGCCAAGTACGGCCGCATCTCGCAGCCTGGGCGCCGCCGCAAGTCCCGCGCAAAAGACGACGACGACGAATCCGGCGAAGTCGGTCCCGTCTCCCACTCGGTCCCAGATCTCCTTCTCATCTATCTTCCATAGGCTATCCTCGACCCTAAACCTCCCGCCGCATCTTTGAGCTCGCGCGCGACCAACAGGAGGAGTTCGACGAGCATGATCTGGACGACGAGGAAGAGACAGACGGCCCTCACCCTCTGTCCATCCCCCGAGACGCCCAGGAGGATGACGACGATCTCGACTTGGACCAGTATGAAGACCAGGACGAAGAGGAGATTGAGGAGATTGTGAGTAACCACGTCGGACCTATTACGCTCCATGATGACAAGCTCTGCCAGGAAGTTGATGAGGATGACATGAGGGCCCTGGACGCGATGCTCCCCGCTAATGCCGGTGAACGGAGAACACTCGCAGACATCATTTTCTCGAAGCTCGATAGTCTTGAATCGGGCCAGGCCGACACAAAACAGCAAGAGCGCCGTGGTTAGTCCATGTCGTCATCCCAACCCGCGATCTTGCTAATCTGGCGTAGATCCCGACCGTATACCCGATCCTGCAGCCGGACTCGATCCTAAAGTTGTCGAAGTCTACACAAAGTATGAGTTACACCTTCCGTGTGACCGCGCTTGGCTGAAGCCTGTGCAGAGTTGGACAGATGCTCACTCGTTACAAGTCCGGGCCTTTGCCGAAGCCCTTCAAAATCATACCTTCACTTCCTCAGTGGTCGCGCATACTCGCGTTAACACACCCCGAAAACTGGTCACCTCAGGCGTGCCATGCCGCGACACGTATTTTCACCTCTCAAATGAAGCCACCTCAAGCACGACTATTCCTCGAGGTCGTTTTACTGGATGCGATCAGAGAAGATATCCGACTAACGCGTGAAGGGGCGCGCAAAAACAAGAACCATCGGAAGCTCAACGTGCATTATTACGAGAGCTTGAAGCGCGCAATGTACAAGCCAGGTGCCGTGTTCAAGGGCATCGTGTTCCCATTGCTCAACGTGTGTAATCTGTCTTGCGTTGATCACGTCTCGTAATCCAATGATTTCCCACACAGTCCGGTTGTACGCTCCAGGAGGCAGCGATCGTTGCCTCTGTCCTGGCTAAGGTCAAGATTCCTCTTGGTCACTCGGCCGCCGCCCTCATGCGGTTGGCCAACATGGATTACTCTGGTCAGTCATCTCATGCTGTCGGACTATCCGGTAGAGGTCGATCTGACTAACTTCACGCACGCTTAGGCGCCAACTCTCTGTTTATCCGCGTCCTTCTCGACAAGAAGCATGCGCTCCCTTACAAGGTTGTGGATGCGTTAGTCTTCCACTTCATCCGCCTCTCCAACACCTATAAGGCCCGGAGAGCAGGCGACGTGGAGAAACTTCCAGTGCTGTGGCACCAAAGTCTTCTGGTGTTCTGCCAGCGGTGCGTCATCTACCAGCTCCATTACCAGCTCGTACCCATGTGTCGTCGTTCCACCTCCAGTTATGCGTCAGATTTGACCCCAGACCAGAAGGATGCACTTCTGGACGTGATTCGTGTCACCTCCCATCCGCAAATCAGTCCTGAAGTTCGCCGCGAGCTTGTCAGCTCTGTTGAGCGTGGAGCGCCCCGTCCAGATGCCGACGGCGACGTGTCAATGGCATAGCATGTTTGTTCGTTGTGTAGTTGTAGTGCAGACCGTCACGATGTACGCTTTGGTTTGTCACTGTATTGATCTCGCATTGTCTTCGTTTATCCGAACAGACGAGCGGTGAGCGCCGAAATCACTATGGGGCATTTACTAGACTACTGTACTTCTGAGATAAATTATGACAGAGCCCCGGGTTAATGTGTCTTCTTCCGCTTCTTTGACACCTTGTCCTCCTTCGGTGCTGACCGAATAGCGCCCAATACGTCCGCAAGACCGTCATACGCACCTTCATCCTCTTGGTGTCGCTTCCGCTTGCTCTTCTTCTCCTTCTCGCCACGCTGCTTCTCTTTGGGTTTAGAGTGAGCGTTCGCAGTGTCAACCCCCGTCGCGAGCTCCGCCTTCTTGACCTTCTTGCCAAGCGTCGCATCGAAGACGGCGTCGATCTCGTCCTGCGGCTGCGCCTTGCGCTTGCGCTTATCCGCCTTCGCCGGCCTCACATCCTCCTCATGCACCTCATCGGATCTAGGGGCCTGCTCCGACTTCGGCGGAACACTAGTGGCCGCAGACGCAGTAGCGGCTGCAGCGGCAGCCCCACTCGCACCAACTTTCGCCGCGGCCGGCTTGAGACCGGCACCCGCGGACGCGGCTTTAGCCGCGGCCTGCATGCTCTTCCAGCGCTCCGGGTCGCGTTGGAGAACGTGAAGGTTCAGGTTGCGCGCAAAGAACCTGCCGTAGAACGAACCGGCGAGTGTGTGCTCGTGCGGGAGCAGCGACCGCGCGATCTTCTCCTTTAGGTACGGATCGGCGACGGCCCAGCAGCGATCGGCGACGCGCGAGCCGATGCGGTCGTCGACGAGGACGTGGTAATGACCGAGGAAGGCGAGCACGAGCCCGCGTCGCGCCTTTGGGGGCACTGTGGGCGAGTCGAGTACGGCATCAAGCACCCGTGAGCTGGTGGGATGCTGCGCCATTTGGATGAGGTCGTCGAAGGAGAGTGATTGTATACTGGGCATACATTCAGCAAGCATGTCGTAGGTTGTACTAGACAAGAGAGAATATACCTGCTCAGGACAACCTCGTTGTGTGGGGATGGTAGTCGAAGCATGGCCTGAAGAAGTACAGCGCCTTGGACCTTCGGCTCGAGGTCATCAACAGGTCTTCGCCGTTTGTGGCGCGGCTCCGCTTCTGCGGACTCCTTTTCCTGGTTGGCAGATGCCAACGCGTGTTGATACTCCTATGTGTGACTGGTTTAGCAAGGACACTACACAGCGACGTAAGCGCTGACCTCGTAAGCCTTGAGCCGTAGTGCGCATGGGACGAATAGAAGTTTCCTCTCCTCTGTGCCTGTGTCTAATGCGTCGACCAACAACTGGCCAGGTTTCTCAATGAGGATATGCCTTTGTGAATGAGTGTCTATATACCTGGTTCAGGTTCTGGGCATCTGCCCGCAAAGTGCTCACTCGATCAACAAGTGCTCGAAGTACACCTATTCGAGCGTTCTCTGCGGAGTATTAGGAGTACGTTCACGCGAGAGAGACATATCACTTACTGACGATCTTGCTAGCAACGCTCTGCAGCTCTTCCACCGTTGAACTCAGTTGCTCCTCATGCAACCGCTCGATACCTTTGGCAACGACAAAATTGGCTACGGGATGGACGGCTAATTTCTGGAGTTTGCCAGCGAAGTAGGTGTGCCAGAGAATATTGAAGACGCGCTCAGGAGATTTTAGAACGAGTGTTTCCAACAAATGGGATGCGGTAGGGTCGCGGAGAAGCGTGATGAGGTAGTCCGACTCAGGAATATCTACCTCAGCATCTGTATCTGTTCCCCATATAGTGAGATACTCATTCGTTGATATAACATCATCAACTTACGAATCTGAGAGATCATGCCAACCAAAGCATGATCCATGAGTGAGCCTGGTGAGTCGGACAGGTGATATGCTGACTCTAGTTCGAGTAACATCTGGTCACGCGGTCAGCCTGCTGGTAATAATGCAACATGATGAGACAATACCTGTAGCACTGGGCTTGCCACAGAATTCGCAGCAAGCGCTCGGACCTCGTTTTCTCCCAATGTATCCCGTAGGGCATTAATGATCCGCACCGCAACCTCGCGGAAGTCTTTTGGCACACGGCTCGTGGGGCGGCGGGAAGCCGATTCTTGGACATCTTCAAAAACAGACTTCATAGGACCCTGTCGAGATTTATACGCAGCGCTCTTCTTGGAACGAAGCTTCCCACCATCACCTCCGGCCTCGGCCAATGCACCGAGTACATTCGGTGCGAGGTGCAGTAGCAATGCGCGGACGACATGTGAAGCGAAAGGGTCCATTATGAGTGTAGGAAAATGCGGCCTTAGCTCCTGTGACATATGTTGAATGGGTGAGTGACGGGACGACGTGAGCGAAGTACGGGACATACCTCACAAGCATCTAAGATTAGTCGTGTGAAAGTTCGAAGTTCACCCACGTCCTCTTGCGTCTCTGGTGGGGGAGGCATAATCCCGCGTGTCTGGAGAAGGTTAGTGAGGCCATTCAAAGACTAGGTATCATACCCACCTCTCTCGACACGGTTTCACTGCCGACCGCGAGTAGAGTTTGCAGCACATGGGATGCAAAGCGGTGTTTGCTCAACTGCTCAAAACTGCGTTTCTGCGTTCAGTTGAGAAATGCGTTGAGATGCAGAGGGCACATCCTACTCACGAACCACTGAGGCTGTCCATGAACACACGTCTGGCAAAATCGTCCATGGAATAAACCATGCGCTCCAGAATTGTTGAGCAGTCCGGATCAGTCGCAAGTTGTTTCTCCTTCCCCGACATTTCTGTCAGAGCTGCAACAAAGAACAGCCGACGGTCTACCCCACGCATCTGAGTGACATTGTTGAAGCGAGATAGCCCGTAAGAACACACCTTCATTTGGATCCACATCCTCATCTCCATCCACTCCGGGTTTTGTCTCTTGCCAATCCCGAATCTGCACATCGACGGTACGAAAGTATGCTTTGACCTCTGCGTCTACGAATCCAAACGGGGCCGCTAGATCGACAGCATCCTGACGAGCGGGTACGATCCAGGAGGGTCCGGCCTCTTCCTCGTCGCGAGGCTCCGGTGCAAATTCGGTTTGTCGAATAGCCCTATCTTCTTCAATGTTCTTCTTGTGTTTCTTTCCGCGTTTTCTATTTTCTCTTGGCATGATGGAGCAAGTCGACGAAAAGGAGTGCGATGACCAGTGAGCGGAAGGAAGAAAAGCTAATGATCGGCGGAGGTGGGCGCCTCCTCGAGCCACAATCTCCCTGCTCAAGCTTCAAGCTTCAAGTCGGGCCGGCGAGGCGGGCGAGATCCTCGACCCCGAACCCCAACCATGCCTCCGCGGAACTGCGCCCTCTGCGACGATGCCCGCGCAATACTCAAACGTCCGAAAACTGGTCAACAAATATGCAAAGAGTGCTTCTTTTATGTTTTCGAGACAGAGGTTCACAACACAATTACCGAAACATGTCTGTTCAAGCCCGGGGACCGTGTCGCGATTGGGGCTTCGGGAGGCAAAGGTACGTTTAGCCGTGTCCGAACAGTCACAAAGGAATTCAAACAAGTTCTAGATTCTACTGTGCTTGCCCATGTCATGAAGACCCTCAACGAACGCTACAACTACGGGCTCGAACTGTTCCTCCTATCGATAGATGAGGGTATTACAGGATACCGGGACGACTCGCTTGAGGTACGCCCCTCGCTACGCCCATACTAGTCACTAGCTCACAGCCCCGGAAGACTGTGAAGCGGAATCAACAACAGTATGACATGCCGCTCAAAATCATATCTTACGACGAACTCTATGGCTGGACAATGGACGCAATTGTGTCCCAGGTCGGCAAGAAAAACAATTGTACATTCTGTGGGGTGTTTAGAAGGCAGGCACTTGACAGAGGAGCAGCTATTCTCGATGTGGACCATATCGTCACTGGTCATAATGCTGACGATATCGCAGAAACAGTCCTCATGAATAGTCAGTTGTTTTGGTCGTACCTCTCCCCCGACTCGAGACTCATCTTGGGCCCAGTAATGCGTGGCGACATTGCGCGCCTTGGCCGCTGTACATCAATTTGTACTCAAGGCGAAGATACCATTAAGCGATCGAAGCCGTTCAAGTACGCTTATGAGAAGGAGATTGTAATGTGAGTTTCATCCTTCTGTACATACCAGTCCTGCCTGAAGAACTGGCGCAGGTATGCATACTTTAAGAAACTCGATTACTTCTCAACAGAGTGCATCTATTCTCCTGATGCGTATCGAGGACATGCGAGGGCATTTCTAAAGGATTTGGAGGCTGCACGACCTAGCGCGATCATCGATATCATCCATTCTGGTGAGGCATTCGAGATCAAAGAAGATGTCAAAGTAACCCAGAAGCACCAACGTGAGTTATACTTGTCCCCTGTAGTACTAGTCATGCCCCTAAGGACCTTTCAGGGATCTGCAGGAGATGTGGATACATGTCAAGTAATGAGCTCTGTAAGGCATGCACACTCTTGGAGGGACTAGAGCGGGGTATGGCCAAGGCGGCAGTGGTACGTAAATCCACGTCTCACAATGGTGTCTCTAGTATTCACGTTAGCGTTCTAGACGGATCGAGCCAGGAAGAAATTGGACGCAGATGGCCCAGCTCCTGACAACTTACGCACAATTCCTCTCTTCCAACTACCTGCCGGTGTACGGCAAAGTACACCGATTCCTGTGAAGATCGAGATGTCGCCTTGACACGATGTTATACACCCGTCGTTTGTTTGTAGACTTTGTAGCTTTAGCAGGTTGTATCGCTGATAATTTATGGTCGGATACATGTTTGTGGTACTTTGATCAGTATGATGCGTGACTGACTCTCACCTGGTAAACCGTGGGTACAGAGACGATCTTCGTGATGGTACAGCAGGTGACGGCCCGAGGCCAGGCACGGGTGGCGGTGTCCAGACTGGGCGTGCTTGAGCTTTGGATCTATCACTCCTTGGACGGAAAGCAGTTGCACACTCCACGACCATGGCCATCGACGGTCTGATCATCCTCGACAACGCAGGGTCTGTTCTCTCCAACCGCACACTGTTCGAAGTGCTCATTCGTCTGACTCAAGGCGCCCGATTGTTCAATCTGGCTTCCACTCTTTCGCACCAGCCTACCCCCTTCTCCACATTGACGCACTCAACATTGCACTCGCGAATGTCTCGCGTTCAACCGATGTCGACCCTGTCCTATACGTACCCGCGATTGACGTCGACAAGCCGAGCGCATGCTGTCATATCAAGCGTGGAGAGCTTCGGTATCTTAGCCCCGTGAGCGGAGACCGTGAGTACATTCAAGAGCATCAACGCAACTTGCTCAGACGAAGCCGACATAGTTGATCCGCTTTACGCCTTTTCGTTCCTGCAAACATTTGTGGACATTCTCCAGGAGTATTTTGGACATCTATCGGCTGAGACGTTGAAGGATAACTTTGACATAGTGTATCAGGTACGTTCCCAGCGAGGCGACTGGTTCACGTACCTCGGGATGAACATGATGGTATAGCTGCTGGAAGAAACGCTTGATGCTGGTGGTCATCCTCTGACGACCTCACCAAATGCCTTAAGAGATATCGTGCTTCCCCCAACGCTACTACACAAAGTGCTTTCAGTAGCTGGGGTCTCGGGCTTAGCAAACTCGTCAAGCAACTCGCATCCCTTCGCCTCCCCGATTCCTTGGCGAAAGGCAGGAGTACGATACAACAATAATGAAATCTACTTTGACGTCAATGAAATACTGGAGGCAATTGTGAACAAGTACGCGTTCTATCACTTGCGCTGTTAGTCGCGAGTAACATCTGGCAAACAGGAACGGGACGCTAGTAACAAGCACGATATGGGGCACCGTAGAATCAAACTGCAAGCTGTCAGGTATTGGTTTTGACCTACAAGCGTTGGACGTGCTTACTCAACCTCCGTCATCTAGGAACCCCGGACCTCCTGCTGACGTTCTCGAATGCTCAGTCCCTAGTAGACTGTTCGTTCCACCCATGCGTTCGGTACGCCGTATTTGCCTCTATGACCGAAAGACTCTTTGTCGATGCCCTTCGATGTACAGCTTGCAACGCTGGACGCGGGACAGAGTACTTTCATTCGTACCTCCAGATGGAAAATTCAAGCTCATGGACTACCGCTACACCCCCGCGACTGCTTCTGCTATCGCGCAATCCGCTGTCCCAATCGCGCTTCGTCCGACGATTACTTTGGACGAGCGCGGGGGAACTTTGGACGTCACGCTTGCTTCACGGCTTACCACGCGGTCGATGGAGAACGTGGTGATTGAGCTCTACCTCGGTGAGGGAGCCACGAGTGCGAGTTGCCTCGTGTCGCATGGTGCTGGATGGGCGTTCAACCCGAGAACACAGGTAGAAGGGCTCGACTACTATACTCATCAGGATACGGTATTGAGCACCGCTGCATACAGACTTTGACATGGGAGTTGAAGGAGGTCGTGCCCTCTGCAAGTTACACGCTTAGAGGATCGTTCATTTCAACGTGAGTAACAAGATTATATAAAGTGAACGTCTGCTGAGAATGCTATTATCAGCGCGGAGAATCCGCGACCAGCAAGGGCATTCCATGTACACTTCAATTTGCCTCAGCACAACTTTTCAGCCATCAAGATAGAGCAGCTGAAACTAACTGGCGAGGTTTACAAGCCCTATAAAGGGATGCGTGGAACGTCGCAGGGCGATATCGAGTGGAGATGGTAATTATTGAATACTCCGCATATATAGCTATCCTCTTTGCGGGAATGTTCAACAAAGGATGGACGAAAAGATCGCTTGGCACGAAAAATGGCAGCATTAGGAATACTTTTATGCTCTAAAGACTATACGAAGATAAAATGTGAGAGATGGCAGGATCATGACAATGGGGCGTAAAAATGAACAACCGCAACCCTTTTCCTGCCTTCCCTCCGCTACGACTGTCTGCTAGTCTTCGGGAGTGTTCAGCATTGTCCGACTAGCGATCAATGAGCAGACCTCAAGACCTTGTTGAAGATCCTGTCAACCTTCGCCCAATCGACAACCGTCCAGAAGCGCTTCATATACTCCTCCTTGCCCCAAACACCGTACCCCGCGCTCACCCAGGCGTGCTCGTGCACGGAGACACAGAGGAGTGGGTAGAGCGTCGCCCCGAGCTTCTTCGGGTCGAGCCTGCTAGGGTCGGCGCGGGTGGCATGAGTGTTCCTAGGGGTAGGGTAATGCGTCGACATCGTCCTCGCGGGAGTATGAGGGTCAATGGGAGGCAGTCCACCAA
This sequence comes from Grammothele lineata, assembly GCA_002150815.3. Classification (NCBI taxonomy): domain Eukaryota; kingdom Fungi; phylum Basidiomycota; class Agaricomycetes; order Polyporales; family Polyporaceae; genus Grammothele; species Grammothele lineata. The sequence continues at coordinate 283,599 of NDFF03000018.1, forward strand.
GAGGGGCACCGGACAGCGGCGAGCTCGCCAGGAGAGGCGTGGATGAGGACGAAGGGGCGACGTGAGGGTCTGAGGGGGTAGTGAAGCTCGGCGCCTGGCCGCCCTGCTCAATGAGCGTGAGCGTAGGCTGGCCGACGGCGTGGACCCACTCCTCGAGTGCGGGTGAGGAAGCCGAGGACTGTACGAGCAGTGTACCAGCCCCGAAGGTAGGCACAATGGCGAGCTGGGCGTCGCGGTCGGTGACGAGCCACATCCAGCCCGAGGAGAACATGCCTAGAGTTGCGGCACTGAAGCTGGACTGGAACTGCGCCAGAGAGCCGTATTGATATATAATGCGCTTTTGCAGGTCTGTGCCAAGGAGTGCATCTTTATGTGACGTAGCGTCCGCTGGAGGAGGTTTCTGCAGGCTGCATGAGCGGGGAGAGGGTGTGACTTGTCATAACGAAATACGCACTAGACTCTCCAAGAAGAACGAATTGTTCAGTGCTTCCGACGCATAATTAAACTCAAGGACCTTGTTAGGGTCTCGAGCGGCATCGACGATGGTCTGGACGATGCCCTTGTTCTCAAGTGCCGTGCCTACGAATTGCCAGCCAGGAGCTCAGCACGCTGCGTCGCGCAACGGACGAAACTAGACTGTGTACATACCTCGGACCTGGTCGTTCAGCCTGTCCAGAAGCCCCTTCTGGTAGTCCTCCGCAATCATCTTGAGCGTATGGGGTGGTAGAAACGTCCCGAGCCCCTCCTCGACGGGATACGAGAGCGTCCGAGGTCGATGTAGAGCTCTTGACCGGACGCGACATGAGCGTGCACACGCTGAGGCAGCGCGCACAACGCGCGACGTGCTTGCAGGGGCCCGGAGCGCAAACGCAGACATGGTCGGAGGGAAGAGTGAGGGAGACTACGGTCGGAACAGCACACACGAGAGAGCGGGAGCGAGCGTAGCTGTGAGCGCCTCTCTGAACTTTTTGGACGCGCTACGGGCGTCTGTTTGAGTAGCCGTGGCTGCTTGATTCGGCCTGGAACTGCGCCCGTACGTTCCCTGACTTCTCCACGTCGACACACCTTGCGTCCTCTCTTCGTCCTATTCCCACCCACTCTCGTTCATGGCACCCCCCAAAACCGCACCGCCCGCGAAGGCCGCCCCTCCGCCATCTGCGCAGAGCCCTCTATTGTCGCTGTGGAGGGCTTACTACGACACAACCTCAACGCGTCTCAAGACCATCGACGCGTTCTTGGTCTTCCTGATGCTCTCTGGCATCATCCAATTCCTCTACTGTATCCTTGTTACAGACTTCCCCTTCAATGCCTTCCTTGCAGGGTACGCCTGACCGCCGTTCACATTGATTGTCCCTCACCTGTGCCCATCTAGCTTTGCGAGCTGTGTCGGGCAATTCGTCCTTGCTGCATCCCTCCGTTCGCAGGTCAACCCAGCCAATAGGTCCGAGTTCAAAGAGGTGTCCCCCGAACGGTACGTTCCCGTGTATCATGTAATCGAAGACGCATGGGCTCACAACTTGCCTTAGAGCATTTGCTGATTTTGCTCTTGGGTCCATCGTACTGCACTTCTTTGTGTACAACTTCCTCGGATGAATGAGCACTCTTATTTGCTGTGGCCTGGATGGAAGGAGAGTGCTTGGTCGTGTATTGTCAGACATACGTGTACAAGGGCGTTGTAAGGCCCAGAACTATAATTATCCCATGATCATACGGGGGACGGCAGCCTGTGCACGAGACGGGGTAGCTGTACGAGAACAGTGAGGAATGTGAAGATTATGGTAGCATAAGTTGTAGATTCAAGAGAACCAGCTGAGCAACGTACAATGGTGTGACGAGTGGCCCGATCTACTTGAGCGGGTTACTTCCGCTCGAATGAATCGGAGCGCTGAAATTCTGAGAGTTAGTATCACGACGCTGACCATTGCCGAGGGATGCATACTCCGCATATAACAACAGCGAAATCAAAGAGATATTCCCCTGCCCTCGATTCTCAGCAAGAAACACCCGCAACGCCTCAAGTTGATTTCACATACCGAATTCAAGGTAGGAACGGAGAAGCTCTGACGGACATATGAATGCATATTAAACACGCGAAGTCTAAAAAAGAGGCATACTCACGTCTAATGTCCTTGTTCGGGACGTTGGCCAGCTTGGGTCTAGCAATGCGAAATAAGGGAGCCACCCGGTGGAACTCAAGGAAAAGAGGCGCACGTTAGGCCTGTTGTCCTTCTGATGCCGGCGAGAAAGGCACTCAACAGCGCCGCATCGATTCCAAGGTGAATGAGAGTTCCAAACATGACGATGTGGGTTAACGGCTAAGGCCAAGGGGGGTATGTGCGTCGAGCGAGGCTGCCAGAGAAGGAGGTAGGATGCACGCGAGAGGTCCTGGGAGGTTCTCATCACAGAAACGGGGACGAAATTAAAAGGAAGTGTTATGATTAAAACGATCACAATGGATTGTAGAGAGTTATAATGATTTGATGGACCTTGTAACACCGTTCTTACGTGTGTTCAACCTCCGATTGACTCCTAAAGAAAGCCCATCATTCGAAGCGCTCGCAGGCGTCTTCCAATGCTCTCCCAATGCATTCCAAGGCCTTCGCCATCGCCTCCTCACCCATGCCAATCCTCGTGCCCTCTTTCCAGTCGCGCTCGACTGCTTCACATGACTCATCCTGGCAACGCATCACGGCTGGCCTCCTGTAACCAGCGGGGTTCGAAACGTAGTCGTCAAGACGTCGCGCGAACACATTTTGACTTAGGCAACTTTTGCTCCTTCCCTCCATCCTCTTCCATGACCTTACCCTTGCGCGGCTCTGGAATCTTTCTGGTGGGTACATCATTACTTGTTCACTCGCCCTGTAGTATGCTCAGAATAGTTCTCCCGGTCGAGGCGAAGCTGAAGGATGTCTGCATGGCCAGTCGAATACTGATAGAGACGACGATATGAACAGAGGTTGGCAGCAGCGCATTATTGGACGGACGGACGGACGGATTAAGATGGTCAAGCTATCATTTCGCAAACACACCTGATAGTGAGTTCGTTTGTTCTCTTTTCGCAATGTGCAATGCGCCGACGATAGCATGCTGGTCACTTCACTTGTCCGACGAGAGTCTCGAAGGCGTGGTCCCTGGGAGCCCGCTGTACGATTCCGACCACGAAATCACCACAAGAGCCTCGACGATCCGGTGCGACGATAGCCCAGACGCGTGGCTCGTCCTCCTTGTTCGTCCAGCGAGGGCCCGTTCGTTGCCACGTTCGCGCTGTACCTGATGGGGATGGCCAGCGTCGCGAGCCCGCCGCAGGACGCGCGCCGGCCGCTCACGGTGAGTCTACGATTCTCGAGGATGTGGGGTTCGGCTGTCCCGGCAGTGGAGGACGTTGCGCTCGACGGCTGACCGGTCTCGACCCCGGTATGTGCTTCGACATGCACGATCACAGGGTTTACCACAGCTCGCTCTGCTGTTCATCCTCCCTCGAGTGCGTGTTCAGTACTTCTAGCTCCTCTCGTGCCACGCTGACGTGCGTTTCGTGGCGACGGTTTCCGCTGTGTCTCGGCGGGGATGCATGCCTCCCTCTATTCCTGCCCCTTGCGGGGTGAAATGAATGTGGACCCGGTATCACCATGCGCCAGCCCCCTTGCCCGCAACTCTAGTGCAGAGGTTCCTATGGACCAGTGCGGCAGTAGTCCCTCTTCCACAGGCAAGTCCTTTCAGTTTATGAACCCAACGTTGTATATTAAATCATTCTACAGCCGCCACTTACGGTGGATCGTCTAGCTCGTCTGACGCTTACGGTGGTTTATCCAGCCAGAGCAGTGCAGGTCCTAGCTCAGCTGATAGCTCACCTGTGCCTGTTCGGAGTTCTGGCAAGAGCAAGAGCAAGCTTGTTACACCTCACTCTCCACCAAGTATCCCAATTCCTCGCTTTGTCAGGCGCCGTGTGGATGAAGGCTCATCTTCAGGTGCAAGCGGGTCTCACTCCAAGGTTCCGTCTGGCTTCCGCGAGGTTTTTGATGTTGACAATGATGTTACAGAGTTTCAGGAGCTTAGTAACTGAGCCTAACATACGGTACTTACAGTACAGCAATTTCTTGAATAACTAAAAAGGCCTGCTAGTAACTAGATACACGAATTACCATGCATGTACGCCTGTAGACTCTGATAGTGTCCCGAGACTCCCTAGCCCTGTTCTTCCCATGATCGCGTCTCCGTTATCCTAATGTCTTTCAGTGCTGCCTTGATCTTGATACAGTCTTGTTAGTAGACCAGCGATGAAATGCGTAATGATATTCATTGTGTAAGAAAAACGGCGAGAGCGAGATGCTGGAGAGCACGCGGTGAGTCGAGCGGACATCGTCGGACGAGAGAGGGCAACATTGTGCGTGAGTCCTCTGGAGAACACAACAGGTGACATACAACACATCGTCATTTATAGTCTAGTACTAGTGGCGGCGCTGACTAGGGTCTACATGGTCGGGATGAGCCTTATGGAAACCAGGCTGTTTGTGCTGTAAAAAAGCCAAGGAGTCATGATGGAAGAAAAACACATTCCCAATTCGACCAGGTGTAAGCTTAACCATCTCCTCATGTTGGCCCGATGCTGAGGATGGAGTAGGAACCGGCCTAGGCTTCCACTTTGATACACGATGAGCTAGTGCGCCTGACATTGATATCAAAACGTGCCCAGGCCCGTACCTATAGGATAGACAAGTGGTGAGCGCAGCATCACATAGAGGCAAAGCAAACCATACATAAAACGAGCAAGAAGCTGCGGCACCTCCATGTGCCCTCCATCAAAAAAGCCGCAAGGGAACGTAGCTGTGGGTCCGTCGTCCTTCTTGTCGAAGTGGCACTTAACTTGGAGTTTCCAGACGATGGCACGTTGGAGCCATGGTCCTGGATCCTCTTCTAGCCAAACCCCTGCATCGAACGCCCTCTTGTAAACCTGGTAGTGGTGGGGGAATACCGTTTCAAAGAGCGCCGCTAAAAACCTGGCTACAGGTCGCGTCTCTCTATACCACTGAATAACCCACTGCTCTTGAGGCTTACCATGATGCATGTCGCTGGTAGGTTTGAGAGGCTGCATTTCAATAACAATGGGGGGACTGAAACGGTAGGAAACTGTTGCTGCACTTACCCCATGGCTATGCGCCCGCATCATCCATGCCCCCAAGTGGTGGACGCCGCCCGGCTCTCCTCTCTCAGGCTGGCCTGGATCCTGTGCATATCTGATACTGAACGTCTGCAGGTCGTTCGGTTGCACGTCATGACGCCTGGGGCATGATATCTTATCAGGGCGAGGGGGAACATGAAACATAAGACGCTGAGTTGCAGCGTGGTACCGCCTCAAGTAACTGTCCTGAATTACCACAATCGAATATCAGTTGAACTAGTACATCAACATCTAATTTGTGTATTAAGTGACTGACCGGTATCCCATCGAATATAACTGGGGCCTCCAGTAGTTTTGCTAAGGCCTGCAAATACTCCAGGTCACGCCCTTTGGCGTATTGTTCTGCCAAAGGACTTGGCCCTGCTGATCGAGAGTCCTCCTAGTCGGATGGCAGAACACTGAGACTGAGATGAACTAGTTACAGAGCAGCTGAGAGGCCACTTACCATGGACACACGAAAGCCACAATAGACGGCTACCATTTTCTCAAACCTATCCACATACTTGCAGGATTGAGCGATGAGTGGATAGTTGGGGAGCTTGGAGTTGCACACATCGTCAAGCTCTGACACAACTTCCTCTGTCTGGCTGGAAGATTTCAAGTCTTCTAGTGACTGAGATAACTGGAAAGTCGGTGCGTGTTGTAATATGAGCTGGCCAACTCTTCTTCCCAGATTCGCGGCCTCGCGCTCAATAACCTCAGGAGAGCGAAGATTTTTGGGGCACTGTGGGTAGAGATGCCCTGGTCCAGGATCAGGCACACTGTAAACCGGGGGAACGTGCTTGACAGGCAAAAGTGTTGATATAGCGTTTCGTAGTGGTGTATAGCACGTACTGCTTTCTGCCCTTTAGACCACTGATTCTTCTCCTTAACCCTATCCTTGCCCTTCTTCTTGCTTCCCCCCTTCTTTCCCTTACCCTTACTGTCACCATCTGTGGCGGAAACGGCGGCGGCTTTGTTTTGGAGGAGAGTGGCAGCCTACATGCCATTAGAGGACCGTCTGTATGATGCTAGTAGTATGCAATGACTCACCAGCTCCCGCTGCTGTTGCCGCTGTTTCACGCGCCTCTCGATTGCTTTGGACTTTGGATACGGAGTGCGGGTCATAGTGAAGAGACGTAGGTAGGGACTGTGGGGACAAGGGGAAGAGGAACGCACTCGCTATCTCTGGTGCGGCTGCATGACCAGTGTAAACATTCGGCTATCACAACACTCACACATTCATCGAGTTGGTGTATACTTGAAGCCTACGGAAGACCGCAGAGTCTACTGATACTTAATGTACAATTGCATTTTACTGACAAACTTCGTAAGGAAGACTGAAGACGCTGCCCTAGACGAATGCCTACAATAGAGCAAACCGCGTACAGGTTCATTATGACAGCAACAATTGGGCGATCGTTACAGCAGGCAAACACCAGACAGCGAGGACGAAGACGACTCAGCAACGGAAGGGGAACAAGAGACGAACAGAGGACTACGCGCGAGCCGCTTAGTCGACCTCCTCGACCGAAGGGCCCTCCTCCGCACCACCGCCCGGAGCCGCGCCACCAGGGAAGCTACTGAGGGCACCGGGCACGCTGCCCGCAGAGGAGTACAGCTTCTGCATGATGGGGTTCGCGACGGCCTCGAGCTCCTTCTCGTGCTCCTCGTACTCCTCCTTCGAAGCCTCCTGCGACGCGTCGGGCCACCCAATGCTCGAGTTGACGGCGTCCTCGAGCTTCTTGTCCGCCGCGTCGAACTTGTCCGCGAGCTTCTCGTCGGTGAGCGAGTTGCGGAGGTTGTACGCATACGACTCGAGGCCATTCTTCGCGGAGATGCGCTCCGTTGTCGCGGCGTCCTCGGCCTTGTACTTCTCGGCCTCCGAGACCATACGCTCGATCTCCTCCTTCGACAGGCGGCCCTTGTCGTTGGTGATGGTGATACGGTTCGACTTGCCGGTTGTCTTGTCGGCGGCGGAGACGTTGAGGATACCGTTAGCGTCCATGTCGAAAGTGACTTCGATCTGGGGGACACCGCGGGGGGCTGGGGGAATGCCAGAGAGCTCGAACTTGCCGAGGAGGTTGTTGTCCTTGGTGCGCGCCCGCTCACCCTCGAAGACCTGGATGAGCACGCCGGGCTGGTTGTCGGAGTATGTCGAGAAGATCTCGGCTTTCTTTGGGGACGGTAGTGTTACGCTTGATCAGGGGCGTCATAACACCACCCGCAGTCTCAATACCGAGCGAGAGGGGCGCGACATCGAGGAGGAGGAGGTCCTGAGTCTTCTCCGAGGTGTCACCCGTGAGGATGGCCGCCTGGACAGCGGCGCCATACGCGACAGCCTCGTCGGGGTTGATCGACTTGTTAGGCTCCTTGTCGTTGAAGAAGTCGGAAACAAGCTTGACGATACGTGGGATACGAGTGGAACCACCAACGAGAACGATCCTCGTGAACCTGGGACTTGTCGACCTTCGCATCGCGGAGGACCTTCTCAACAGGCTCGAGAGTGCTGCGAAAGAGATCCTGGCAAAGCTCCTCAAAGCGGGCACGGGTAAGGGAGGTGTAGAAGTCGATACCCTCGAAGAGGGAGTCGATTTCCATGGTAGTCTGGGCAGCCGACGAAAGGGTACCCTTAGCACGCTCGCAAGCCGTGCGGAGACGACGGAGGGCATGAGGATTGCCAGAGAGATCTAAGGAACACAATTGTCAGCATGTAGTATGTAACGATAGAATACACACATACCCTTCTTGTACTTCCGCTTGAACTCCTGGCTGAAGTGAGTGACGAGACGGTTGTCAAAATCCTCACCACCCAAGTGAGTGTCACCGGCGGTGGCCTTGACCTCGAAAATGCCTTCCTCAATGGTCAAAAGCGAGACATCGAAGGTTCCTCCGCCAAGATCGAAGTTGAGAACGTTGCGCTCGCCCACCGTCTTCTTGTCGAGACCGTAGGCGATAGCGGCGGCGGGGGGCTCATTGATGATACGGAGGACGTTGAGGCCAGCGACGGTACCCGCATCCTTGGTCGCCTGACGTTGCGAATCGTTGAAGTAGGCGGGGACAGTGACGACGGCGCTGGTGACAGTACCACCGAGGTACGACTCGGCGACCTCCTTCATCTTGAGGAGGACCATGGAGGAGATCTCCTCAGGGGACTGTGAAACGTCGAGTTAGTTTTGGATCGGAAGTTCGTAACAACCGAAACTTACGAATTCCCTGTCCTCACCACGGTAGGAAACGCGGATGTAGGGCTTGCCGCCCTTGTCGAAGACAGTGAAGGGGAAGTGCTTGATGTCGGACTGCACCTCGGCATCGGAGAACTTGCGACCGATGAGGTGCTTCGCGTCGAAGACGGTGTTATGGGGGTTCATCGCGACCTAGTTCTTGGCCGCATCGCCGATCAGATGCTCGGAGTCGGTGAAGGCGACATAGGAAGGGGTGGTGGGGATTCCCTGGTCGTTCTACCAGACACCGACGCAACTGAAAATTGATGGTGAGCCTCGGAGTTACGCGTGTGCGAACGAAGATGAGACTCACGAGTAGGTGATACCCAGATCGATGCCGACGGCCTTGGTCATCTTGTGCAGGCGAGTGTGAAGAGGAAATTAAGAAAGAGGTAGGGGGATGAGAGAGTACAGAGATCGTAAATGGAATCGCTGAAGAGCGTCGGCGAGGGCCCATGGCTTATATACACCGTCGATGGACAGACGTTCGACGGTGTTCGGGGGGACCTTCGCACTCCTTTGGCCCGTCGGACGCTTGGTGTTGGCGAAGGCATCGCATGAGGGGTCTTCCGCAGAACGTCCACCAGAGTCAGGACACGCGCGCCGAGACATTACGAGGAGCACTTACCGCGAGCCAGCGTCGGACCTATCGCGACTTCCTCCCTCGAGCTCCGGATACGCTGATCGGATGGCAGCGACGCGCGACACGGGTCGTCCCAATGGATGCTAGTATCTTGTTGAGGGAAGCCATCGGCCAATCGAATGGCGTGGAGGACAAGGGCGAGCGGTGAGGCGGACGAGCGGCGAGGCGGACGAGCGGCGAGGAGGACGAGGATGGGCCTGCGGAGGACAAGTCAGTCGGTCTGGCGCCCGGCGGTCGTCCGTGAACGCGTGACTGTGGGAATGTAAACAACAACAACCAACGCGATTCAAGACGCGTCTCGACGCGTCTCGACGCGTCAAGACAACGTCTCTCCGAGACGTTCGTCTTCTTCGCACAGACGAGTTCGGTTGACCTCCTTCAAGGTGTTGGCCGAACACCTTGAGGGAGCGGGGTGTCCTCCCATACGGAGCGTCGGGCCTTCGGCAAGCTCCA